>PYAF01000716.1:4592-24034 GCA_007407185.1 Glycine tomentella | reverse complement strand
TATTAAAAATGGTAATAAATATGACTCTTAAAATAATTATTATAAAACTAATAATCTTAACATACAAGTAAATGACAGTTTACAATAAATGACTATAAAAAATATTTAAGTTATGTAAAATATTTTTATATTATTAAAATATTTTGAATTGGAATTAAATTTAAAATGAATAATCTAATATTGATAAAAAAATTATAATAATCAAATAGTTTCATTTAGTTTTTAGTCTAAATGGTAAATTTAATCTTTCTATAATTTCTTATACTTTATTTCTTATATTTGAAAATCATCCATTTTGGTTCCTATATATATCATTTTAATTTCTTTTGGTCCTTATACATATCATTTTAATATCTTTTATTACATGTTTAACTTAAAGTTAAAAACATTGCGATGTGCATTTTAATATAAATCCAACAAATAAAAACAAAATAAACATAAAAACAAAGATCTTAATCCATTAACAAATTTACTTTTTTCTCATATATAACTTTGCAACAAATTCTCATAGATACTCTTAATCTTTAGTCTTTATTTGTGAAATGCACATGAACTAAAATTGGATTAAAAATAATATATATATATATATATAAAGAATAAAAATATAATTTTTCATTATAGAAACTAAAAATATATATAATTATTAAAATTGGTGAGTAATTAAATTTCACTAAACGTACATTTTACTCTATGCTGGCATGATTTTGTTCCACTACATTGAGGCAATCTCATAAGGATGATAATGAGTAAAGTCTAAATAGAATTTTATAGTAGTCATTCTTATATTAGTTTAAAAATACCTGTATAGATAACAATTTTAATCTTCTTTCCCTGTCTAGTGGACACTTATATATTACACTTTAATTATGTATAAGATTAATAATGATAAATCAATAAAAAAATAATTAAAATATTGATTACAATTATAGTAAAAGTTCATTCTTAAATAATCTAAACTTAAAATTAAAAACATACACACATAATATTTTTTTAAGGAACAACATAATATTAAAAATAAAAAAAACATATTATTGGTCTGTCTAAACTTAAATAGTAGATCAACAAAATTATAAAGATAATCATCTAAGATATAGTGATTATTAAAGTTATTATCATAATCACTTAACAAAAGTTGTAATTAAAAGTTTAGAATTTTTCTCTCTTATAATCATCAAACATAGTGATTTAAATTTTTTTACTATCTGATATTAATAGTGATAGAGATTAAGAACTTATAATATTAATCATAGAAAAATAATTATTTTTATTATCTGTATTTACATTCATTCTGGCGTAAATTTGCTGAGAGGTATATAGACTTTCCCCATACATAAATCCCGCTTACAGATATTTTGATAAATATTGGGAAATGAAAGTATAGTTTGTGATCCCTATTCAATGAGTACAACCAAAAAGCTTTTTCTCTTACGGAAAAAGACTTGACTGAGCCGCTGCAGCAATAATTCATGCCCATTGCCCAACCACAATGATTGATCCCAATTTCATTATCAACAAAAATATTACCACAGTAAAAAAAAATTCCATTTTCACTATAATGATTGGCCTGGCCACGAGTCACCACCTCCCTTGGAGATACGATGCTAACAGTACAACTCAACTGCCCCTTGGCTAGGGTCCGTTTAATAAACATGAGAAATTATAAATTATAAATCTAGATGAAATACAAAATATAAGACTTAGGGTGTGTTTATTGAAAGAGAAAATGTGTAGAAAAGAATAATAATAAATAATAAACTAATGTGAGATTCATTATTTTATATTTTATTTTAATTTACATTTTTTTATTTAAATTCACTTTTTTCCTATTTATTTACCTTTACCAAACCGACTCTTAATTATTAATTTAGTATCTTTATTTATTTATAGTATTTGCTTAGATATTTATTTTTGAAAGTTTCAATTAGATTCTTTTTTATATTTTTTAAAATGTCTCAAAGTGATTTTATATTTTTAAAAATATCTCAATGTATTTTTTTTACGGAACTTTATTAGAACTTTCGGATACTAAGAGACTTAATTCAATATTCTAAATAAATAAAAGATTAAATTAAAAATTAAGCTAAAAGACAAATAAAAGTAAGTGAACAAAATTAAAAATAGACCGAAGAGAAATAGAAAAAAAAATAGTTAAAAAATTAATCTAAATAAATAAGAAATAAAAAGAGAGAAAATACTACTGAGACCTACCTTTTTTTTATATTATATAAAATAAAACCAATTTTATCCATCAACCCTATTCACACTCTTTTTCCATCCAACTAAACAAAGTGTAAGTTTTGTAAAGGAAAATGTTAAATTTACACTCATATTTTCAGTTGATAAGTCAATAAGTGTGTAAAATATTTAGATAAAAAGTTTTATTGTCCAAAATATTTATATTTAGTCTGAATATATATATATATATATAATTTAAAAAATATAGTTGATACTAAAAATGGAAATAAGAAAAACTAAAAAATATCATAAAAAATTAAAAAAAATATAATTTATAAAGAACTTAGAAAATGTAGGAAAATGGCATGGTAAGATCTTGTGAATTGGGATGGAGATAACGTGCTTGGTATATCCCACAGTCGATGCACTGCCCGACCACCATATCCACTTGTCACCATCATTAAGGTGCTTGCTATCTGGTCCTCATCCTCATTTTATGCATGTTCACACAGGACTACATAATTTTATTTAGTATAATAATAATAATTTTTTTTACTGGATAGTATAATAATAATAAGTAATAACTTCCTCTAGATGAACATTTTATATAATTGTCTTGAGGATAAAATTTTCATGAATATTCAGAGAGTTTTTTTTATTACATATAATAACTCTATATGACTAAAGTCAAATTCCCCTTGTCAATGAAACTTCTATCATAAAAATATTTAATTTATAGTATTATTATTGAGACTTAGGCAAGTTGTTTTAATTACACCAATAAATAGGGGAAAAAAATAGAAGGAAGGAGGGAGCTTTCAAGAGACACACATAAATGAAATCAACATAACATTTAAATTAAAATTCTTAATATTCAAATTTATAAATTTTATTCTTATTTATATAGTGTTTAACTTTCTCATTATTATTTAATATAAAATTTCAGCTCACATTTATATTTTAACAATCTTTTTTTTAAATGTGAGTCTCTTTCAACAAAATCATTTTCATCCATAAATATCATAAATATTTGTGGTGTATGTACCAATCATCAAATCAAATTATTAACTCATATACCAATTATTAAAAGAAAATAACACATCTCTCTTTATTCATAACAATAGAAAAACACATCATAGAACAAAAATAACAACACCACCATAAGAAAGGAAAATATAACAACTTGTTTAATACAATTCATACTCTTATCCTTACATTTTCTCGCAACAATTTTTTTGTAACAAATTTCTTATATATTATCTCTCTCGTTGAAAATAAACACCCCCCCGGAAGCGATATGTAGATGAGAAGCGAGAGTGGGCCATAAGCTCGTAACAGATAATAATAAAATATTAAATTAGATGAACAGGATCCAGCTAAGCCATTATTATCAGATAACTGTCAATCACACGAAGAAGGTACTGATGATATTTTGATTGTACGTCATTTTAATCGATATATAGAAGATAGAAGAAGATGATAATTTTTTTTTTCTTGAAAGATTCTAGATTACCTGCAATCCTTTTAACAATAGAGCAAGCTTCCATTTTCCATGGGAGTAAGTGGGGATTGATGAAGAACAATAACCGTGGGCCTCTCTTTCTCTCATGTTTCTGATTTTTCAATTTCTCTAATTTTCCGAACCCCCTTCTCTGATGGAGCAGAATAAATTTGAAAATGAAGGAAGGTATAGGTGGTGCAGCAGAGTAGGATGCGGTGTTTTTTTTTTTTTTTTCTTCCTATATATGTGTTTTTTTTGCTCTTATTTCAAATTTTGTCTGGTTTATTTGTGAAGTGGATTTAAGGAGCCCATATTAATCGTAAATGTATGACCTTCAATCTTCACCCTCATTTGGATCTGGACAGGCTGGTTTAACGATGTGTGTACCAAAATTCTTGCAAATTCAAGACATGACATATCCTCTGACTCTTTTGCACAAGAAATAAAATCCCCAAAACAAGATGCCTAAGAAAGAATCACTTTCTTTGTGTTGTCTATATTTTGCTTTAGTATTGTTCCTTCCAAACCTTGGTTTGTTCACTTGCATTATCATATTGCCTATCATGATTTGGTCCAATTGGTGTTCGAGCTTTGCCTCATCCAAAATCCCTTTGAATCTTACAAACCCAAACCTCCAGCCACCTTTATTCCTTTTGGATGCAATGAAGACTTCTTCAACATCCCTCAGAATCGAAAAATGTTTCATAGATATTTCGCCTCATGTTTATAAGGAAAATGAGTGAAGTAAAAGGTCAATATCTTTCCTTCTTCCTTCCCACAACTGTCCACTTCCCATAACTAATTTTGAAAGTGATAATTTTTTACATCGATTTTAATATTAACCGATGTAAAATACATTGGTTATTGTCTAAACCAATGTATAATGCAATCTTTTTAACTTGACATTTTGCTTTGTATTCATCTCATATTTTATACCTGCAATTATGTATCTTTTCATTTATTCACAAATTACAGAATAAAATTTATAATCTATAAATCAAAAATTCACAAAAGAGGGACAACAACTTTTAATATGAAAAGTCCCTCAAAATAAGGGGTAAACACCATGGGTCTTCTATCAATAAATAATACAAGAGAATCTCCAAGCGAAAATAATGCTCCTGATGTCGCAGATCCAGTCGCAGTGGCAGATCCACATATAAATGAAGGGTGTATATTATATTTCCTCTAATTTTATATATTTAAATTGTTTATCCTTATTATTCTTACTTTCGTGATAATAGTTATTAATTTTATTTTTAAATAAATTGTCTCCCCGATAATCTGCCCCTGCACAGACCATTGAGAAAATGAATAAACAAAGGCTCAATTTCTTGCTTTGAGCCAAGACCATGCCGTGAAGGAACAATTCTGCATGAGATCGAATTTCAGAATCAGAGGAAGCATTTTTTTAAGATACACTCATTTTCTAGCGTTCCAAATGCACCAACTACCAAGTGACTGCTGCCCAATTAAATCACGTACCCACCATTTTTGTTGATCCAGTTTTGCTTGTAGAAACTGCCAAATACCAACAATGCATCGCTGGAACTTAAGGCATAACTGTGGTAACCTGCAATCAACTATAAATCTGCTTCCAAATTGAATAAATATGATGTGATAGGTAATCACACAATCATTTTATTTTATATATATATTACAGACTGGTTGAAGAAATTTATTAAATTTATTTTGGAGATAATAATAAGGGATGGCCAACTCAACTGCCCCTGTACTGTGAATGTGACTGGGGCGTCCCAAAATCACATGCACTTTTAACTAATCATTGATTCATTGTTATCATACGCAACCAACTTCAACGTCTTTTAACAAATAAATAAATAAATAAGACTCCATTCGAAATTTTACAAAGTCTAAAATATCTTTTAGGTTCTTAAATTAGAAAATTTTATTTTGGGATTTTAGTAAATATTTTTCATTGAGTTTTTACTAAATTAAAATTTTTATTTTTTATTCTTGATAATTGTTTATTTATGATAAATTATTAAATTTTATTTTAAATTTTCAATAAATTTTACACTAAAATATAATTTTAGTTTCTTTATTTTTCACAATCAATAATTTTAGTCTCTCAATTTTAAAATTAAAACATTCAATTCTTTCATTTTTTTATATAAGTAATTTTATTTCTCCATCCAAATTCTAAAGGTTGTCTATCAATTTATGAACCAACACGGACAAAATTTTAGTTTTATTTTATTTTAAGTATTAAATAAACAATATGATTTATTGTACATTATATATATTTAGTAAAAGATATTCAGTTCCTGAAACCCAACCTCCAGCACCGCTCCTCCTTCTCCCACTGCCACTTGCAGATCTTCAATTGAGTTTCTCCGGCGAAGGCTTTAAACTGAAATAATCTTAATATAGTAGTTCATTTTTCCTACTACTGCAAGTAAGAACGAAATGAGGTCTGAAAGAATTTCAACAATGGTATTTTAAAAAAAGATCAACCACAAAGAAAAACTACCCTACTTCCCAATCATTAGCGTCCATTAAAATATTCAAAAGCTATCTAAAATATTTAATCCTTCAATTGAAGATTTGGATGTTGGAGTAGTAGTGGAGGTTGGGGTTTCAGCAAATGGAAGGAAAATTTTTATTTTTATTTAATTATATTTTTCATTTAATATTAAAAAAATAAAAATATATCAGTCAATGTTAATAAATTGACAGTCAAACCTTTAAAATTTGGATGAAACTAAAATCACTGAATTTGAAAAATTGAAGGATTAAATATTTTAATTGTAAAATTAAGAAACTGAAATTGTTAATTGTAAAATATAGAGGGATTTAAATTATATTTTAGCTTAATTTTTTATAATTTTTTATTAATTCATATAAGTATTTTTCAAAAGATCTATATAGTTATTTTGTCTGAGATATTTTGCAGTCCGGCCTAAAGTCATTTTCTCCGGGATAAAACAGTCCTCCAACGTGAGTCATAGCCCTCTGCACATAAGAGAGACCTACAAACTAACACCCCCACATTGCTCAAATTGCTCGCAAAATCAATGAAAAACACGTTTTTTTTCCAACTACCTTTTCACGTTCTGGTCTCACATTTTCTATAAAGTCTTATAAATCTGCACATGGTTTCTAAAAAACATTAAAACCAAATTGTTAACGGTGCAAAGGCTAACGTTTTAAAAAAAAGACTATTCAAATCACATAAAGCAAATATATTATATCATTTAGATTTAAATATCTTTTTAATTCCTATATTTAAAACTTTTTTTTTTTTTACTTTTTGTTCATACAAAATTATTTATTAAATAGGAGATACAGTCAGCACTAGGGGTGTTCGTGGTCTGGATTGGATCGATTTTGAAGCAAAAAACCATCCGATCCAATCTCTTTGATTTGGTCATTTGATCATCCATTTGGTTTGAAATTTTTTTCAAATCCGATCCAATCCAATCCAATTTTTTCGGTTTGGATTGGATCGATTTTTTGTTTTTTAAAAAGTCTAAAAATAAAACTTATGAGACTTATTTTTATCAAAATAAGGAGTATCTAGCATAAACAAACACATTCATTGGATAAAAACAAAAATCATTTTCTAATTTTCATTGGACAAACACGTTCATTAGACAAAATAAGGAGCAATATATTGGATTTTTGGTTTTTGAACTATGATGGGGAATAGGCCCAAGTAGGTAAAGGGTAAGGTAAGGTTTATAATTGGATCGATTTTCACCAACCAAACCGAAAACCGATTCAATCCAGTGAAAATTTTCGATTATTTTTTTGTTTTTGATTATTTCAATTATCGATTTTTCGACTCGGTCACCATAATTTGCATCGGTTGATAAACACCCGTAGTCAGTACTTACATAATCATCTGGTTGGAGAGAAGTTCAATCATATGACTTCCATTGCATCAATCTATTCTTCCTTTAACAAGTCGCTTCTTGTTGTCATCAACCATCAACAGTGAATTTGACTGACTAAACCTATACATAGGAAGTGACCTGACATCTTCTAATGCACCTTCTCTGATTCTCATTAGGGGTGGCAATTCGTGTTCATGGGTGAGGTTCGGGTCAATCCGGGTCTGACACGAACACGAATAGGCTCAACCCGAACACGACACGATTAGCAATTCGTGTTGTAAAAGTCAACCCAAACACGACCCGTTTATTACACGGGTTGACATGATACAACCTAAATTTAAGCACAATTTGATTTTACACGACATGACCCGACCCAACCCGACACAAGTAAAAATAAAATGATATTAATTCAAATCATATTTAATTTGTTTAATATAATTCAAATCAAAATAAGTTACATTTAACTTCATCAATCCAATATGAAAACATAATTAAATGCAACGTACAAAAATAAATGAGAATTTTAACTTAGATATGGATGTATATATGAAAAAATTACTATAATAGCCATATAAAAATATATGAAAATAATACTTACGGATTAGCGGATTAACATGTAACCCAACACGATTTTTTTTCGTGTCAAATTTTTTCAATCCGAACACGATCCATTTATTAAACGGGTTGACCCGAACACGAAAAAATCGTGTCGAATCCGGGTTGGGTTGACGAGTCGTGTAACAAATTGCCACCCCTAATTCTCATAGCATAACGAGCAAACAAAACTGTACATGCCACCGCAATGCAAAGAAAAATATTTTTCTATATTTTATCCCTAAACTTGATACACACCATTTTTATTATGATTTTTTTTTTGTCGATATTCTAATTTGAGGATTAAAGAAATGGGTAAATAAAATGTTAATTTCTCATATTCGAGTGTATGGCATTTAATTGATTTTCCAGGAAAAAAAATAATTAACTTCAAAAGTAAAACTATCAACTACATTCCAACTCCAATTCCATTTTCCAAAGAGGAATTCCATAATGGAAACTTGGGAGGGAGGGGGATACCAAAACATTCATGATCTTGTTCGATCACACAAAATACCCATTATAGGAAAACATGTATAACCATCACAGAATTCTCATATTACAAGCTAGTGTAGCATAAACTTCAAGTTTCCTGTGCAAAAACCACACCACGAAGTTCAACTAGTGCCACTGCTTCATTAATCGCATCCATCACTTCTGGCTTTCCCCCACTCACTGCTTCATCCATTGGAGTCCTCTCGTGACTGAGAAAGGTGCATTGTCAAATGAGATGCATTATAAAAAAACTCTATGCACATCTTAAAATGCTTGAGGTAATATAACAAACCTGTTTAAGACACTAACATTAGCTCCAGCCATGATTAATTTCTTCACAGCCTGAAAAGTATTTTTGCATGTTAAACAAAACCATGACCTGGGAAATAATAATAGAATAAGAGGTGTCCTCAGAAGAACACATTAAAATTACCTTCACATGCCCATTGAGACATGCCCAATGAAGAGGTGTATTCTTTTCCTCATTTGGTGAATTAAGATCCTGTTCACACACAACCACAAGTTTTAAAAACTCTATGCTATGCTTGGATGTTTAAAAGTGAAAGGCGAGTGATGGAAAGAGAAAGGACAAAACTTAGATGTAGTCCCTTAAATGCTTTTAGATATTTTCTCCAATTAAAATTGGAATTTCACCTCAGTAATTTGCATAATAAAGGATTTGTGTTGAAAGTCAACATAGGTTTCAAGGTAAAACTTCAATTTTGACTGAAAACATTACAAAAAATATCTAAGAAACTGCATTTAAGTTTTATTCAAAGGAAAATTGGGAAAGAAGAAGTGGGAAGGGGAGGAAGGAGATTGAGGGGGAGTTATTTCCCAATGTTTTGATGTTCAAGAAAGGGAAGGAGTCAATGAGTGTTATTTTATTTTATTTATTTAAAAATAAAGCCTCCATTGGTATTCTTCTTACTTGGCCAAACCACCTTAAGCAAATTTCCATCACCTTCTGCTCATTAGATATTTGTCCAACTATTTTTACGATACATTCTAAGTACATGCAAATATAACTAATTGACGATCCACAGGTTGGTACTAAAGTCAATTGTTCAACCAATGCCAATAACTTATCTTGACAAATGTTGTAGCCCCATGGTACAAAGGAGTGACCTTCAAATCAGTTATAAAGATGCATTCTTCAAAATTACCTGGCTTAGGACATGACATCTTTTTATTTTATGTAGGATGGATGATATGGATTTATTCACATACTAAGAAAACTTTATGCAACATGACTGTATAAAGTGTGTATGAATGTTGTCAAATAGAGTTTAAATGTAAAGACAACACTAATCATGTCCTGTGTTGTGAAGTGGAACCGTCATTCTTATCAAAAAAATCTCTCCAATTTCTCTTATTTCAGTAGTCTACACAAGTCATAATGTATGAACCATGGCTTGAGATGATTTTACTTGTGTGGGACAGAATTGAAATTTTTATAACTCTAGAAATAACATAAACATCTTTTTGTTTTAAATTAGACAATGAATTATCATCAGATATGAAATCAGAGCATTGCATTACTCAAAAAAAAAAAAAAAAAACGTTTGTAATGGTCAATGAAATGATTTGCTATCAGACAGAGTGTATACTTTAATAGTGGTAATCAACCAATGACTTATTCAGATCATAAAGTTCCAAGATCAAATGAAGAATATTGGTTAAAAAAAACTTACCACCCCTCTACTGATTAAATACTCCACAAGATCAATATGTCCATTAGCTGCAGCCATATGAAGAGCTGGATGCATACATTACAGAAGCAAAGTCAAGTACATATGAAGTATTGAGTCATAACTAAATTATTTTTCTGAATTGGTCAAAATAACAAAAACAAAAGCCTTATCCCACTAGGTAAGGTCAGCTACATGAATCACACAATGCCTTGGGCTCCCTCTTAACAACTTTCTCCAAAGTACTTCTTTGTCTCACTGTCCCCTAAAGTCTAAATTGGTTGCCAGACAATTATTTTCTCCCTCAAAAACTATTTTATCTGCAGTTAGGTTCTTAATGGTCTTCATTCTAATTGAAAATCAACTTATTCAATCAATATGATCTTATGAAATAGGCTCTTTCATTACAAACCCCTATATCTCATGATCTCATCCATGACAAGCTTCAAAGTCAAAATCTATTTAACCATTAACCAAAATCTACCATAACATCTTTTAACATATCAATGTAACCACTCATCATGTAATCCACTCTAGTTTTATTTAAAATTGAATTCAACTAAAAATATATATTTCTAGAAAGGAATAAAAAGTTATAGCAAAAATCCACCATACCAAAGGAGACTAGGATAGCAGTAATTCTACTACAACTTCATGAGTTCACAGCAAAGAGCAATATTTTAATGAAGGGGGATGGTACTTCACGCCAACATATGTCAATCCTAATGATGAGGTGAAAAGAATGCATTAGGGAAGACTCAAAAGTATGTCAGATTCCATGAATGTAAAGTTGATTCTCTCAACAGTGGGGAATTGTTTGAAATTAGCCATGAGCTTGGGATACAGAAATATTTGATGTCATGAATTGGATTTTGATAGAAACTGGACCAGAAAGATAGATGAAAGAGAAAATATTTATTGAAAAAGAGAGCAATTACAATAGCTACAAAGTGAATTCGAGGTTCACCACCCTTCTATTACTTTTCTGCCTGGCTTTCCTAAACTCCCTACACTTATTTATAATTTCCCTCCGATCTGATAACTAATAGTTAGTTGTAACTAACTATTAGTTATCCTAACAGATAACCACTAACAGCTAACAAATAATCAACTGACAGCTAACTAACTAACACTTTACCTTCAAGGGACCCTCCTAGAGTACACCTGTCTCCATCTTCTGTCTCTATCAATACCCCCCCTTTCAAGAAGGACCTTGTCCCCAAGGTCCAGGTGAGGAAAAACAGCATGTATCATTCAACAAGGGTCTCCTTCATCTTCTTCTTCCATAATCATCAACCTCAGTTGCTTGTTCTTGCACACATGTGTTGGATGATACTTTTCTTCACATGTAAAACACCCCCCTCCCTCATTTTCTCATTCACTGCGGCAGGTGACAATTTATGGAAGATTCTTCTACCTTGCCAGCCATTATCCTCTGCACTAACAGTTTGGACAGATTCACTGTCCTTACTATTAGCTTTCCCTACTGTCTCCCCTCCCTTACCACTGTCCAACTGCCACTCTCTCCCATTTCTTGGACCCAAGAAATTGGATTTCTGAAAAGAGAAGCTCCTCCCAGTATTTCTTGGCAGTTTTGCCAACACCCTAATCTTCTCCTCCACCTGTTTTGTTTTGTTCATGGCCTCCATCAAGTTTCTTGGCTCATGTAACCTCACCTCCAAAAACTGACTTCTTCCTTCAGGCCCTTTAGGAAAACTTCCACCAAGAAAGCCTCATCCAAACCCTTCACTGTACCCACTAACTTCTCGAATTGGCTTATAAAACTTTGCACATAATCCTCTTGCTTCACAGCCAACAAGGTCTGAAAAGGATTACCCAGCATGGACCCTTGGAACCTTTGGGTAATTGCGGCAGCGAATCCTTCCCAAGACTGGTTCGAGTTTCACTGCTCCCACCACTGGAACCACCCCAGTGCCTCGCCTTCCAGTGCCACTAGAACCACCTCCATTCTTTCTTCTTCACCTACTGCCAGCAACCGGAAATAACGATCCATCTTGGCCAACCACCCAAACACATCCTCCCCCACAAATGTCGGCATCTCTACACTCCGCCAACGAGTCCCATACTCCCGCTCGTTCTTCCGCTGCTTCCCCACAGTTTTCCCCTCGCACGCGTCGACTGGTGGTACTTGTTTCTCCAGAGCCACCACCAACCTCTGCACCATCGCCTCCATTGCTCCCAAGCATGATTTCAGCATCTCGCGGCTTTCCTCCATAGCCCTCTCCATCGCATCCATACGTGCTTCCATTTTCGCGCTGCCTTTCGCCACCATGAACACCTCACAGCTCCAGAATCGGAGTTCTAATACCAGTGATAGAAACTGGACCAGAAAGATAGATGAAATAGAGAATCTTTATTGAAAAAGAGAGCAATTACAGTAGCTACAAAGTGAATTCGAGGTTCACCACCCTCCTATTACTTTTCTACCTGCCTTTCCTAAACTCCCTACACTTATTTATACTTTCCCTCCAATCTGATAACTAATAGTTAGTTGTAACTAACTATTAGTTATCCTAACAGATAACCACTAACAACTAACAGATAATCAACTGACAGCTAACTAACTGACAGTTTACCTTTAAGGGACCCTCCTAGAGTACACCTATCTCCATCTTCTGTCTCTCAGATTCTCTTGTTGTGATCCTAAACTCCTTGTTGAGAAAGGAAATGACGAGAAAGTAGCTTGGCAACTACACAGATAGATAATCAGCAACTTAAAGAATATGATTAATTGGAATTACAAGATAAAGTCCCCCATATTGTCAATAAAGGTTCTGATAGGCTTTTGAAATATAGCCAGGAGGTTTTAAAAGAGGGTCCAGAACTGCAGTTGTGGCTGCAACGTCAAGATTTCAAGGTCTGAATAACTGCATCACAATCGCAATTTGGCAATTTCTGGCACATCAACCTTAATTTTCCATAATATCAAGGATCATAACAAAGCCTCAACCATGGCAGCAATTTAAAATCTCGTTGCACAGAAGCATGAGGACTATGCTGAGCTTAGCAGCTTGATTTTTTGTAATGCTCTGCCAATGTCTAGTGCCCCCCGCGTTTATCCAATATGCAGAGTTGATTTCCTTTTGCACTTGTGAAATGCCCCTTTAATTAATCCACTCTCCACCCTCACTATAGCATTCTAATTTCTAACAACCACATGAACACTCTAGTTTCATTCAGATTGAACGTAACTGAAAAACCCTCACTATACACCAAATCGAACATACATTCTAACAAACTCTACCCTCAATCATCAACCTCTCTCTCACTGTAATCAACAACACTACTACCAAACCCCAAAAAAACTTTTTTTCACTGAGTTAATTCCACACAACTTTGATATATACCTGTCCTCCCTTGTTCATCCTTGGAATCAAGAGGAACACCACTGGCTTCTAAGCTCTTAACATCATCCATGTCATCGTATCTTGCAGCCTATGAAAACATTACCAACATTCAGTATAATCAATCAATCAGACTCAACAATAATATATACACATGATTTTTTTTTCTTTCCTTACATCAAGCAATGCTTCAATATTCTCCGACGTCGTTTCGGGACGAGCTTGAAGTGTCGTGTTGGCCTCCGCCGCGCCCATTAACTCCACAACAAATGTTGTTGTGTTGTACCTAAGTTAAGAATTGAATTAAATTGTGTAAGGTTAATTATATAAAAACTTGGAGTCAAACTAAAAAAAAAATCATGTAAATCAGAGAGAATTCATCCAGAGTCCAGACTATATAAAAACAAAAAAAAATTGACTCTTGTTTATGATTCTCCTGAGTCCTTCACATCCTTTTACACAAAATGTGGAAATTTATAGCATTAAATTGTGAAAGTGAGACAATAACAGTAAAAATAAATAACCCGCAGAGAAGTGGTTTGCTTACCGAGTAGGAGGAAGGGTGACGAGAACGAGAAGAGCAGCGCCGGCCGACGAGAGGAGACTGATAAGCAGCTCCGGCTTGAGATGGCTTGGCCGCGCAGTGCGAACCCTAATGTTAGATGCGCTGCAAAAGAAGATATTGGTGAGGGTGGTGTGGGCTCATCAAAAGATTAAAGAAAAAAGACTCAGCGAACGTTTCCGAGAGGGAAAGCTTTTTTACTTTTCAAGGAATTTTAGATTAGAAAATTATAATTCTCAATGATGATTAGGAATTATGATTCTCTGGTATGAAAATTTATCTCTTTAATATTATTTTTTATCTATTATATTTTATAATTATTTCACTTTTAATATATTAAGTTTAAAAAATTATTTTAATATTTTATATTTTTTAAATGTATTATTTTGTTATTTTTTCAATTTTCCATTACTAATTTAGTGTTTATGGTAACTTAATTTTTTTTTAAATGATCAAAATGATATATCTTGAAAACATACATGACCATAGTGAAACTTTTAAAATTTAACATACCAAAGTGAATTAACTAGGAAACATAACACACCAAAAATGATATTAAACCTTTTAGAATAATTAACTTCATAGTGGTGACTAAAAATTGTCATTATCTTTAATTTATTTTATAAAAATTAAATTTCTAAAAAAATAGTCATCTCCTTTAATTACTTCCTGATTTAAAAAGGTAAAAAAATATAACATCACACATATCGAAAGGCGTCAACACATAATCTCGTTGGAATCATCAAAAATTCTTATACTCCTCACCGTAAAACCCAAATCTTTCACACAACTATGTTATTGGAAACAAAAGCAAGGGAGATTAGAGCAAGAGTTATCTTTGAGGAAAAAGAAAAGTATGATCCTAACTAGTCAATTAACCTCGATCTGAATGAGGAAATCATAATGTGACTCTTTGTAAGATATGTGAGCAAGACCTCGATTGTTGCGCACAATTGGGTTGGACAAGTAGAAGATTTTCCATTTAACATCTACATCTTCCTCACGAACTCAACAAGTGAAGGTCAATGAGCATTATCGTTATTAAATTATTAAGTTGAATGAAGATAATAATAAGAAAATTAATAATAATAGTGGTCAGTTTGGAGTAGTTGCAAGGTTTTGATTTTTGGATTTCCAATGCAATTTTCAAAACAAAACGTGTTTGTAAAAAATGGTACTGAAAGTATTTTAAATCATTTCTGAAACACTTTTACACTCATTTTTAAAATCAAGAAAAAAAAATTGTGAATTAGTTTTTAGTTTAAGAAAAACATACATTTCCTACATATGACAATGACATTTTTTTAATGTCACCACCACACCACCGCCATCATCATTATCGTTGTTAGCGTCATAACTGGCTGTCACCACCATGACCACAAACATTACTACCATCACTTCATCACTACCAACATTGCTATCATCATTAGTGTTATTATCGTTGTCATCATCATTATCATCATCATTATCATCATTATCGTTGTTAGCGTCATAACTGGCTGTCACCACCATGACCACAAACATTACTACCATCACTTCATCACTACCAACATTGCTATCATCATTAGTGTTATTATCGTTGTCATCATCATTATCATCATTACAATCACCACTAATGTCATCGCAACTACTACTATTACATTATCACCATTGATATCACCGTTATCATTCACATTTTTATCACCACTATCATCAATATCACTGCTCTGTCATTAACAAATACAGATAAAAAAGCAACATATGAACAAAGACACAATACTTTTAAGGTACTGAACATTTTTTATTTTGTCCATGGCATTTTTTTTAAATATGTTTTACGTGACATATTAATTAAGTTTTCAATTTGCTTAAAATGTTTATGCTCCCTCAAGAGCAAAATGAACATGTTATCTATATGCTAATTAATGACTTGTCATCTCCATATATCAATATGTTTCACTGGGATTCAAATTCTTGATGAAGAAAGCTCTTAAACCATTTAGCTGAATCTTTGGGACATCTCTTCAACCCATCCGTATAGTTAACATAAACAATCCCAAATCGAACAGTGTAACCATCTGACCATTCGAAATTGTCCAAAAGCGACCATGCAAAGTAGCCTCTCACGTTGACACCATTCCTACCAAAATCAAAAGGTTAAAACCTAAAATTTAGCAAACCTTTGCCCTTCTAGATTGCATGCATTGTATATATACTTACAATATAGCACTATGAACATAAGAAATATGTTGAATGTGGCAATCTATTCTCTCTTGGTCTTTGAGCTGTGATACTTTTTCATCATTAAAATTATCGTAACCTGCAAATTATGCAAAACAATTTCATCAATATAATTTTAAAAAAAGATTATATCTCTTCTGTAATTGACCATCTACCATATCATAATGGATAAATAGTTATATTATGTAAATTTTGAAATACCATTCTCTGTTATGTATATGACCGGATTGTTGAATTTGCTCTTGAAGTATAGCAATACTTCTTCGATTCCTTGTGGATAGATGTATATCCATTCCGAGGCAGCCTGCCAAATTTTCTATTTAAGTCAGGCTTTAATAAATTGGAGTGAAATTTTCTATTTCCATTAATCATAGAAAATGTCTTCAAGACAAAAAAATTGTTATAAGAAATTCAAAAATGGATCTCTCAATCTTAAAATTTCACATGACTTTGTCATGATTTTTTTATATATATTTATCTCTCGTTTCACATGCATTAAATAAAGTGAGACTTTATCTAAAATCCTCAACATATGCAAACTAAAATATAGACTGAAACTTTTTCCATGATAAGGTTGTTTAAGATTGAGTTTAATAGCTAATAAAATCAATCACAATGAACATCACATTTAAGATAATTATTATAAAAATTATTAAATTTAGACTAAATAGTAATGTAAAATTGTTTTAAATATTAATGCTCAATTATTGAATTTAATTCATTGATTGTATTGTGACTAAAGTAATTTCCTGCACATTAGTTTTTTTGTTCTTACCCTTGGGCCGATTGGAATCCCATCACGCTCATCTGTTACAACATTTATACATGAAAATGTAAGCTATTAGTATCGACAAAATTAGAAAAGCTAAAACGAAAGCACATTATTGTAAGCCACAATTTCAATTTCAAGACAACTTACAAGTAAGCTCAGCACATAAATCTGTGAGGTAGGATTTATTTTTTCTTGGGCATTCAGCATCAGCTGCATAGGTTGTAGAGTAATAGTTGATGCCAATAAAATCAAAAGAATTTTTCACCATATCTGATTGCTCTTTAGAAAACTTTGGCAGTCTTTCCCCCAAATAGTGAACCATCTCAAGTGGGTACGAACCAGAATTTAGTGGTTCCATAGTCCTTGTAATCAAAATTGTAAAATTAATTATATTTAAAACCAAATAAATGATTGTAATTAAGAACATTATATTTCACTTATATTTAATTTCTTTCCACTCAATAAGGTTTTGTGAGCTTTATTATTAGTTACCAGTCCAACTTGAAAGTTTTGGCTCTAAATGTCGCATCAATGTCTGCCGGGGATTGGGATAATGGTATAACCCAGTCAATTGCCTGAACTAACCCTATTTGTCCATTTTGTGTTTTCTGAAAGAAATTATCTAGATTAGCATATGCAATATCATATCGTAAAAGGACATCAACATTCAAATACTATGCACTCAAGGATGAAAATAACACTATAGAAAAGAAGTTATATTTATAATCAATATATTATCTTATTAATTATTTCATTAGCAGAATATATCATTGCATACCCATAATGCCTATATTATACTTCAATCTTTACTGGCAAAAACTATACTAAGCTTAAGAACTAAAGCTTATTTCACTCGTAATCCAAATATTACATGATGATGATCTTTTATAGACAAGCAAATGGCAGTGCAAAAAATAATGACGGTGCAATCTAATTAGTTTACTAATAGTTTCTATATGTTTCTTTTTAGGCTGGTTGAGAAAAATTTTGAAAGTGAAATTACTAGTAACTTCTCTACTCTTTCATAATAGTGTTATTATTTTTAAAAGCTTGATTTAAATATTTTTTTAACCGACACATGACTAGTTAGAATTTTTTAGAATATATAACAATGTTGCATAGAGAAAGAATAATAGGCAATCTGAAAAATTTTATGCATCAAAGATGAATATGATACCCTGAAAAGTCTATCAAAGGATGATTTGGTAACATGATCAATGTAGTGGGTAGGAGAAGATGAAGAAGAGTATGGAAATTTTGGATGAATGATGGAAATCGAAGGTGAGTAATGGTAGAAGAGAGAGAAATGAATGGGAGAGGAGAAAAAAAAATCAATTTTTTATTTTATGGTTTTTAAAAATTAAATGTTAAATTACAATAATATCCTTCAATTTAATTTATTAAAACAAAAAAATGATTGGATGTCTAGTCTAATATTTTTGGTGCACATTGTTAACGTGCTCCAAATGCATGAAAATGAGAAATGTGTATGTATACTCAAACTTCAACGATCCCAAACATCATCAAATTATCACATTGTGTGCACAATCAACCTTAGCTGTCTTAGATCTATCCAAAACAACTCAGATCTACAACTTCCAAGTCATTGTGTCACCTCCAAGTATATTTTACCTATAAAAAACATATTATATTAATTAAAAGTATATTTAAACTATCAAGATATATTTTCAATTAGATTTTAATAATTATGTATCGATAAAATAAAACAGTTTTATATTATTATCTAAATTATTTGTGTAACTTTTAAAATAATTATTGTAAAAATCAATAAACTTATCATACGTGATGATTAGTGAGAGGATAATTGTATAAAATTATTTTAGTACTAACATGAACCCTTTTCTCTTTCAATTATGTAAATGCATGTGTAGCATATAATTTAATCAAAACATGAACAGTTTAATTAGTGACCTGGTACTTTTGCCTATAAACTTTGACAGCAGCAGCGTGAGCAAGAAGCTGATGGTGGGAAACAAGGTAGGGCTCAGTAGCAGAATCACCACCTGTACAGTTCAATTGCAACCAGTTTGAACATCTTCCTGGAGCATATATCCCATTTGTATAACCCTGTTGAGAGAAAATCGATGGCCCATTTATTGTGATCCAGTGTTTCACTCTGTCACCAAATGCTTTGAAGCACACCTCTGCATAGTCCGTGAAATCCTTCCTGATTACAATTCCAAAGG
>PYAF01000715.1:358872-390933 GCA_007407185.1 Glycine tomentella | reverse complement strand
ACGAAGACGGTTTTGGGAAAACCGTCTTCTTATCATTTAATTTAAATTAAAAAAATATCAAATAGAGAGAAACAAAGACGGTTTCCGTAAAAACCGTCTTTGAATGGTGGCCTACGAAGACGGTTTTGGGAAAACCGTCTTCTTATCATTTAATTTAAATTAAAAAAATATCAAATAGAGAGAAACAAAGACGGTTTCCATAAAAACCGTCTTTGAATGGTGGCCTACGAAGACGGTTTTCCCAAAACCGTCTTCTTATCATTTAATTTAAATTAAAAAAATATCAAATAGAGAGAAACAAAGACGGTTTCCGTAAAAACCGTCTTTGAATGGTGGCCTACGAAGACGGTTTTGGGAAAACCGTCTTCTTATCATTTAATTTAAATTAAAAAAATATCAAATAGAGAGAAACAAAGACGGTTTTCGTAAAAACCGTCTTTGAAAGTTGACATACAAAGACGGTTCTGGGGAGAACCGTCTTTGTATCTATTAAAAAAATAATTTGAAAAAAAAATAAAAAAATATACAAAGACGGTTTTTCGAACCGTCGTCGAAAGTGCCGACTTACAACGACACCCGCAACAAAGACGGTTCGAGAACCGTCGTCGTTTGGGCTGTAGAACCGTCGTCGTTTCCCCCGTCTGTAGTAGTGCAGCTTGGCAGATTGTAATCAATTTGTATTTATATGAGAATTCTCCAGATGGAGGAGACAGGTTTTTGATCCAATCTTCTCTGAGTTTGACAAATATGCCATGGCTGGTTGACAATGCCAATGAATTCGAGGTTCCATAGGCTGAAGTTTAGGACAAAAATTAGAACACGTGGACTTTTATCTCCGACATGAGCACAGCCATGAAGCCTTTACTTGATGTTGTTTACAGTGTAACATGGTTTTTAAAGGAAAATTATTTCCAATTCAATTCCTTGAAAATTATTTACATTTCAATTCCCTGTGTTTATGCTATTAATTAACTTGAAAGTGATACATGGACCCAGTTACTAATGGAATGGTCATAGGCTGATATCTTTATTGTGTCTCTCTGAATGGACAACTCTATATATTAGATCACATGGATGGATGTCAGTTCTCCATATTGATACAGCAACAGATTCATGGATAAGTTTCTCGATTTAGGTAGCTCCCAGTCTTATGCCGAGGTTCCACTTGTTTTCCTAAGGTTTTGTTTAGGAGAGAGATTTTGGAGGAGAAGGGAGGAAAGGGAAAGGTTTAGGTAGAGAACTCTCCTTGTTTGGAAGTTTTAATTTTTGAGGGAAAGGATTTGAGGATTTCAAAACTCCTCTGAAATTCTTCAAAGCCTTAAAAGTATTGGCCCCCTATTTGGGGGGTTTTTAGAAGGAAAAGTAATTAAAATTATTATCTTATACCAGCAGTGTTAATAAAATTACTATCTTATCCTAATCAGTATAAAATATAAAATATATTAATTTTTTAAATAAGAAAAAATTGTAAAAGTTTTTTATTAACTCTCTATTTTCCTCTCTTAATATATTTTTAACTCTCAAACAAGGAGAAGAGAACTTTCCTCATTTTCCTCCCTTTCCTTCCCCTCCCTTCCCCTTGAATCTCTTTCCTTCTCTTCCCCTCCTAACTCCCAAACAAAGTCTTAATGGAAAGCTATGCATTATTCGCCAGAACATGAGTAGTTTATGTTTCAAGTCCTAAAAAAACAAGTGGAAAACAATCATATTGCTCCAAAAACTCATCACAGTCTTTATTTAAAAAAGTTATGGACAAGTGGACAACTATAGCACGTGGTCGTTCGGAGAGTTGCATTCTTTCCTAGGCCATGAATTCTAACAAAGGCCGTACATGATTTATTAGAACTAAACATACAATTGTTGTATCCTTTTTCCTTTTGCAAAAGTAGTTCTTGCATTTTGTACTATTGATATTTTTGAGTTGTGATCTTTGAGTTACTGAGAAAAGTTTCTACAAACATAAAACACTATCTATGCTTAATCACAAGAAACTATTACACTATTACATTGAAGCACTTCGGTTTATCATTTTGTGGAAACGTAGGTATGATTCTTTCCTTCTAATGTTTTTCTGTTTGCGAAGTAAATTCATCAGACATCTTGTCGATGTCATCTTCATCCTCCAAAGAGAATCCTCAGCTCACTACGTGAAAGGGTAAGCTGCTGAGATCAAGATTTTTCTTAGCATAAAATAGTTGAAAAAAATGAAGAAAGAAAAGAAAACTAAGACATGTCAGTGATATCTTGTTGTGATACTGTTTGTTAGGGGATTTCTTTACTCTTTTGTAAGAAGTCAAGTGGTGTAGTGCTTCTTTTTATTTATGAAAGAATCCTTAATAATCGATTTGTTTGGAACTTCTGAATGTTAATATGCTTTAAATATGGAGCAGTATGACATATCACAGCAGCTGAGAAACAGACTTACTGAGGTTAGATAAAATGAACGTATTTGCAATGACACATCAGAAGAAAAAAAAAAGACGTTAAAAAGCATATATTCAATTCAACAATGGTTTGGATTAGCTTTTGAATTGAATGACTAGCTGAACATCTGGCTTCGTTAGTATGCATGTCCTAATTAACTATTTATTACCTATAATATTTTTTCCTAATTGAGAATTCAAAAGTTCTAATTATATAATTTTGATAAATTACTTTGATATGATCCTTTACCCACACTCCCCACCAAAGTGATAAGATAAACAATATAAATACAACTAGAGTATACTCTAAGAATACATCTTGCCATTAAATTATTTAATTAACTTTTATAGATATTGTGTTTCTGATTGCAGTTTCTGATTCTCATATTGCGTCTCAAATAGAACCACAATCAGGTATTGATTATCTCATATCTCCAAATTTTTATTTTGGTTGCAATTTGATCTGTAATTGATTTGCTTTCATGAAAGTTCTCTCTATTCTTGATATGCTTGCATGATCTGTTCTGCATACCATTGTTTCCAATCCAATTGCTCTTTGTATTGCTCCTCTTTGAGATACTTGATTGACAATCTAGATGTTTGACAATTTTTGTGTTGCCTGTGCTTTATTCCTCTGATTGTATGTGTAACTTAGCAAGGGAAGCATAAGTGATTTATTTAGAGGCTCAGTCACATGAAGAAATTCAAGCTTGTGTGGTTCTTCAAGAGTGCCTTGAAATGAGAAAAGATATGGTTTTAGAGAAGCAGTTGCTCCATGGGAAAAAGAAGTTATATCTGACCCCAGTACTCCCAAGCCTAACCCAAATCCATTCTATACATCGATCCCTGAAGGAAAGTCTGATTTGTGTTTTTTTCCCACCTTTGAAAACTTAGATCTCCCTTTTTAGTATCCTGTGGTTAAATTAATGTATTTCTATTGTACTATAGCATTATTTTGAAATGCAAGTTGGAGTTAATGTATATCCAGATTGTTGTCTTTCTGTTGTGCTACTGCTACACCATTACCCTTTTGTTTGGCAAATGTCACTAGAAATATAGATTAGTTAAGGACAAAGAACATGGTTTCTTTATGGATTTTTCTCTCTCTTTCAGTTAAGCTTATTTTTGTTTTGTATGTTTTTGTTTGCTATCCTAATTCGTAAGTGCTCTGGTTCGGTTGTGCTGCATAGGTCATAAAGTTTGTTGCTTAATTTGTCTCTTGATTTGCTTTTAAGTCACTGTTGCTAAATTTTGTTTGATTGGATCTTTCTATGTTAATGAGGCCAATTTTTTGTGGTGAAGCTTTGATTGGAAGTGATATTTGCTGCCACTTTATGTAAATTTTTTCCCATTCCACTCTCTTCAGTTGCTTTGTACTCTTCCTTCTTTATGTTATACATGCTTTCACTCTGGTTTAGAGATAGCCTTTGGCTCTTTCACAAGGCCTAGGCCTTTCAGTAGTCTTCTGATTATTACCATTACAAAAGGGCTTTCACATGTTCTAAAATAAAGTCCCTATGAAGCCTTGTTTCCCATTTCTTATATAAATTGTTCCAGTAGTCTGAGGTGTATTAGTTTCTTCTTTTTTATGCGATATATATATATATATATATATATATATATATATATATATTGATGAAGTGAGTGTCTGAATGCTAAACTTTTGTCGTTAATTTTTCTTTTTCAAACATGCATGTTGGAATTTGCAATTTTACAATACTAATTAATAATGAAAAAAGTATACTGAAAAGTAGATTAGAGAATCTGTTTCCCTACTCTTGAATCCAAATACACTATTTTAATAAATTTAACTAACTAATAGAGAATGTGTTAAAAGAGTGTGTTGCTAGAATTACTCTTTATATAACCATCTAAAACCCATACCAATGGAACGCTCTTTTTAAGGAGTTCTGAATTTAAGGGATGAACCGAAAGAAATTTCTGCATTCATCATTGAAGTGGAATTGTGCCACCGGTATATATGTTCTTCAATACATTCTCCCAAGTTCTAAACTCCAAGCAAAACCATGGTGTGATTATCTTATTGGGTATGCGTTGTCTTGTCAGCATGTATGCAGTCATGTGCATCAAGTGTGCATTGGTAAGTCTCTACGATTTCATCTCAATTTTTCCACCATACTATTCATCCATGATCATCTCAATTTTTTCAATATATTAGTTGTAATGTCCTGATAAATAAATAAAAAACAATAACGAAAAAACTTGTGCTTTGCATTTTAAGTCATTGTGTACTGATACACTAACGCAATCCAAATGGATAGCGGTTAATCCACTTAAAAATAAAGGGAAAAATCATATGAAAAGCAAATATATATTTTATTTTATGCTATTTTGGAACTCTATTACTTGTCTGCTTCCTTGCTTCCACCTTAACTGTAGGCTTGAGTTTTTGAAGAAATTCAAATGTTTGGATGTGACCCAGTGCACATGCTAAATAGAAGCATTATACAAGTGACTTTGAGCTATATAGATTTCAACCTATCCAGTTACCTATCACAAACTCTCACTCTTATGTCTTCTGGGAATGTCTTTTCTTATAACACAATCTCACTATTAGTTCAGTGTTTGGTGTGGCAAGCATCTAAAGATGAGCCTCTTGTCAACACAGAAGAATCTCAAGAAGATGAACATCTATTTTAACATGTAGGAGTTCTTTGTCATAGACTAAACTCTCAAATAATTCTTGAAAAAGGTTTAGTTTTTACTTTACAAAGAAAAATTGCTTCTTACTTGGTTGTAAATTTTTTAAAAGTTATTGATGGTTTTGTATATTTTCCCCCTTGATTAGTAACTTCACTAACTTGGAATTGATCTCTCCTGTACTAGCAATAAAAGTAACTCTTGCAGATAATACTAATATAGTATAAAAAAAATTATCTTTAAGATTATGGAAAGTGGACATTTAAGAGATGCCATTGCTGGACAAATATAATTGAATGTGAATTTCCTTTATCTATGCAGGGAAAGAAGCTAGAGATAATGTTTGTATTATGTTTCTCTTGATGTTTTATTTTCTGTATGATTTTTTTTCTGACCAGAAGATGTATACAAAATGAATAAATTGGGTTGAGACTCTAGCTGAGTAGGAACAAAAGGTGAATATTTAGTGTTCTTATTTTTGAGATCTGAACTAAATCATCGTTCATTAATGTAGGAGCTCTAATAAGTATGTGGTCAATTTCTTGCCATGCAATCAGGGTTTTTCAAACTCAATGTATGCATCAATGCTTTAAACATGGCTTTTATTAATTTAATTTGCATCCTAGTTTCTTATACGGAGGAAACAATATTGTTAAGAAATTTTGCATATGCTATAATTAACGTCAGCCACTCCCTTAAATTGACATTTTTTTTATTTTCTTGCATATATGCAGTTTTACTATTAGGAAACCGAATGACAGTATGAGGCTTTTTAGTGTTACTTTTGGTTGGAGGATTTTTTTGGCTTAACTATAGGATTATCAATGCCAACACTGTCAATAACAAAGGTGCTGAAGTTGAATATCTTATTCCTTAGTAGTGTATCTTAGGCTTGAGAGGATGATTTATCAACCGCAAACGACGTTATTTAAATTCTTAAAACACACTTTCTCTTATTTATTAAAATTTATAAATTATAAAATTATGAGATTCATTAAAATATGACGTGAGACCAGTCGAATTTTGTCGTTTTTAATAAATTTCAGTCAATAAGAGAGAATGTGTTTCAAGGAATATGTTTCTAACATTTATCTTTGTAACATTGTTTTAATGGGTGATTGACCAATTTTGTCCATGTATTTTATATTCATTATCAATTTAGTTATGTAAATGTACCAATAATTCAAGTCCCCTCCATTTTTGCTAACATTTTTAGCAATATGGCACATGAAGGATGACGTAACAAATTCATGTGATGAAAGTAAAAGTCACATGCACGGGGTTATGTATGTTGAATCAAATTGTCATTTGTAGTATGTATTTTTTTATAACTTATTAAGTCAACAAAAAAATTGATCATTTATGTAGTCAATTTCAAAGGTGTTTTATTTGGTACTGGAAATAAGGTTTAAGGATGATTAACTTTGTTTGATAATGATGAGTATGTGTTAGTTATGTGTATTGGACAAAATTTGCATTTTAATAATACATGCATGTTTTTATATTCATGATATTGTTATGAATTATTTTGTTATTAGGTTATATTTATTAAAAATCATTTTATTTTCTTATATATAGAAGAAAATATTATCACAAAAAGAATAACCTTCTTCTCAAGATAAATGTTAACTTTTATAAATTTTAAAATCAAAATAATAATTAAAATACTTACATTTTAGTTCAAAATATTATTTGAGTGCACACATCTGAATATGTCATATCATTTTTTATGATGTGTCACGTTGACATTCAACATTAACATAAACAAATAAAATTTAACTAAAACTAAATTGTTGATCCATTTATAAAGTTATTGACCAAATTTATCATTTTTATGAACGAACTTGTCGGTAAATATAAAATGCAGGAACAGAAATTGGTCATTTAGACATTTATCCTTATTTTAATTCTTAAACAATATATATATAATACACAAATAAAAAATAATAACAACATTTCTATACTTATACAGCAATTCTATTTTGTATATATTTCATCTTTGTCGTTATTTCTATTTTTCTCTCACGTTAAATCACCTGGGTAACTTTTATTTCTCTTTCTTTTACCTATTTTTCACTAGGAATATGCACTCACCAGATATATGAATATCATTTTCATAAATAAATAAAAAGACTAAATAAAACCTGCCCCACCTACCACGCGACGGCAACGCGGAGTAGAAACCAAAACATGAGACCTAAACGATTCTCTTTCGAAAACACGAAGCGACAACTCAAATGAATTTTATCAGACAAAAAAAAAATCCACAAAATAGAATCAAAGTCATTAATTTTTTTTTAAGAGACAAAGTCATTAATTAATCCTTCGTAAGAAAACCAAAGTCATTAATTAATCCATTATTATATGCTAATATTTATATTTTACAAACTTAATCCATAAGCAACTCTTTTTTGTTCGTTCCCTACCCAAGATGCGGTTTCTCAGCAGCACGTTCCGAACTAACCATGCCGGAAGCAAGGAACCTTCCATATGTCAAATTCACCAACGATGGTAAACCCGTAATTCTCCCCCAAACCAGAGGGCAAAGAAACAAACCCCACCTATAAAACCATGAACAAGTCTCTCACACTTCCAAACCGAAAAAAAGAAAAACCAACGAGTCAACGAAACAACAGCAACGTTAACAATGGGTTCTCGGTACGAGGTGGAAGTGAAGCTCTCATCAGCACGCGCGCTCAAGAACGTGAACTGGCGCCACGGCCCCAACCGCCCCTACGTCGTCGTTTGGGTCGACCCAAGCAACAAACTCTCCACGCGCGTGGACGAGAACGGCGACACCGACGCGAATTGGGACCAAACGCTCACAATTCCGTTGCCGCCGAAGCCACTCGAGGATCAAACGTTGTACATCGACGTGGTCCACGCCGGCTCGGAGGAGGACACGAAGCCGCTGATCGGTTCGGCTCGGCTCAAGCTGGTGGATATTCTCGACGACGTCGGAATTGGAGAGCGCGTGAACCGTACGCTCTCGCTGAAGCGTCCCTCGGGGAGGCCGCACGGAAAGGTTGAGGTTAGCGTGACCATCAGGGAGCCGAACTATCGTGCACAGGGTGGGTACAACGCACCTCCCTACGGCGTGAGGGATTATTCCCCTGCGCCGCAGGGGTATGGTGGGTATCCTTCCTACGGGGCCCCACCACAACAGGCGTATTATTCCGCTCCGCC
This sequence comes from Glycine tomentella, assembly GCA_007407185.1. Classification (NCBI taxonomy): domain Eukaryota; kingdom Viridiplantae; phylum Streptophyta; class Magnoliopsida; order Fabales; family Fabaceae; genus Glycine; species Glycine tomentella. Next base: position 382,663 of record PYAF01000715.1, on the reverse strand, counting down.
AAGTGGGTATCCTTATAATGCGCCTCCGCAGCCTTACAATGCGCCGCCTCAGAGTGGGTACGGCTATAATGAGCTGCCGAAAACGGCGTCGTATGGGCAGGGGAGCGGGTACGGGTACGCGCCGCCGGAGGAGAAGAAGAAGAGTAAGTTTGGTGGGATGGGGACGGGATTGGCTGTGGGTGCGGTCGCTGGGGTTCTTGGTGGAATCGCATTGGTGGAAGGTGCTGAGTATGTGGAGGACAAGATTGAAGATGACGTGGCAGAAAGAGTGGAGGATGATCTTGGTTACGATGGTGATGACTTCTAGAGAGTGGTGTGATGTTTCCGGAGGAGGAAAAAAATGGAATAATAATATTTTAAGTTTTTTTATTTTCTTTTTCTTTTTTCAGTTTCTTTGGCGTTCGAGTTGAAAATATTTATTATATATAAGCCTTTTTTTATTAATGATGATATCATTAATGATCTTTTCAATGCTTATCTTCATTGTCTTTTTCTAGCGTTTTGTGGACCGCGAATAAAACAATGCATCATGATCAACCATTAATTTGTTGATTAAGAAAAATCTCGAATGAATTGTGGTAACTCTTGAAACTATTGACAGCATTTGATGAAACTAAAACATTAGGATAAAATTTTGGTTTCTAATTGCAAAACGTGATTAGAAGGGAGATTTCATTTGTGCTAAATCTGTCCCTTTTGTGAGAAATCTCGTATTCAAAATTACATTTCTATTGATATGATATGAGCTATTTGCTTGAAAAAAATGAAACAGGTTGCAAGAGCTTTTACATCGTTTGGGCCGAGGTATTGTTCTGGGAATATGGTAGATGTTGGATGGTTGCTTCGAAAAGAATACAGATAAAGGAATGTTTGGACGTTACATTGCGAAATGTGAATTTGGTGGGGGAGAAAGCGTAACGGGATAATGCATCTTAAGCAAAGTTTCGTGCTTCATTGAAACTTTTTCTTGGCAAGCATTTAAAAAAGTCTAGTGTCACAAAGTGTGATATAATATTAGCCATTTAATTTTTCAGTTATGGTTGGACCAGTTAGGACCGAGACAAATGGAGGCACCACCACAGAAGGTGTTATGTGCGTCTGTGTGTGCAAGTGGCAAATTTGATGAGTTTGACCAAAGTCATCTTGGAGTTACTACTGAGCAGAAACAAAGTGTGTTGAGACCCTTAAATGAATTAATTTGGGAGGGATTAATTCTTTAAAAAGACCTATATGTTTATTAGGTTTGTAAATTTATATATGAATTTAATGTTAATGTAAATTAATATGACTAAATTTATTAGAATAAAAGTCAATAAATTGTGAAGAATAGGATTTGGTTCTCTCCATGTGTTCTTTGTGACTTTAACATGCATATTGAGATATTTTCGAGGAGTCTTCTCTTGAAGGGTTTCATTATGCTAGTTTAATGTTGATTGTTTGTCAAGGCTAAATTATATCTTGTGAAATTGAAAGCAAGCTCATGTAATTACTTATTAGTGAGAAATGATAAAACTGAAATTTCAATTATGTGTTTAGGTAAGTTAGGTAAATTTATATCAAAAGTTTTATTTTTTAATAAATTATTTTTATATTTAGTTCTATTATTAATTAATTATTACAAAAAATATGTTTATCAATAAGAGGATTTAGTTCATCTTATTGAATAAAATGCATAAATTATTGTAATCTCTTACTATTTGTATTTGATTTCTACCGATAAAAAAGAAATATATTTTATCAAAGAGAGTTTAGGTCATGTGATTAAATAAAATACATAAATTATTATAAATCTCCTATTACTTCTAGTTGATTACTGGTACAAAAAAAATTATTAACTCTGTTGATTTTGTAATGGCAAATTGATAACTAGATTTTTGTTGAAATAAGCATGTTAGGGATTAAGAGGAAAAAAAAAACTAATGGTCAAATTGATATGTTGGTCCACACATCATAACTAAATTATTGTATTTATTAAACTTGGCCATTGACAATTAGTGACAACTACCGGTCATCGGTAACAAATAAAAAAATTCTAACAATTGTTATTGGCAGCTTCTTTGTCGGTAGTTTTTTATTTTTTCAAACAAAATAAAATAATTTTTAATTTTAATTTTAAGTAAGTGACAATATTCGTATTTTTTGTAAATTAGAATTTTTAGTCTCTTTTTTATTTATTTTATTCAATTTAATTCATTTACTATTAAAAAGTTGATTTTGGTCTCTTATATATTTTTAAATCTAGTCAATGTTATTTTACATTTCAAGTTAGGTATTTTGGAAACTTAAAAAGGTACAAGAAACATCATTGGAGGTGCAAGAAGCAATTGCCCAATATCCAATCCCTAACCCAAAAGAAACTCCCATAAATAAAACGGTCATAGCCTCAAACAAGGAAGGTCCATTATCTACCCTCAAAAAGGGGTGTGAATAGAATAAAAGGGGAAAGGGTATTAAAAGAATAGTCTCGAACAGGAAAGAAGTATATTACATTATGAAGCAATGACTAATAAGTTATTGGTATGATTAGTATTGAATTTGGTTTCTTTGAATAAAATTTTAAATTTAATTTTGTTAATAAAAAAAATGTGATTGAAAAAAAAAATCTCACCAAAAATAATTAATCAATTTTTTGACAGAAATTAATTATCAACAAAATCAATAAATATTTCATATCAATAACATATAAAAAAATATTATGAAGGAATGATACAAGAAAGCACAACTAAATTTTCTGAAACACATTGGTTTATTTTCTAATTTTTCAAATAGAGCATGAAGCATATTTATTGTTATTGTCCACTGATTGGATTATTTTCTAATTGAGTCCTCTTGAAGCATATTTATCATACTCAAATTATTCATCGACTCGATCGACATAATGAATTAGGAGACAACCTAGTGAGTCACTAATTGACTTGAATGACTCAGCTTAATAAATAATATATATATATATATATATATTAATTTCTGCATTTATTAATCTAATAGTTGTGATAGTTTAGTGGTACAATGGCACCTACATTCTTCAAGGTCACAGGTTTGATCCAGCCAAGGGATTTGTTTTTGTTAATTAATTTTCATTCATAAAGCCAATCTTCATTCAAAATTCATGGTCATTAACAAATTTTAGTCAATCATAGGGGAATGTTGAAAAGAGAATGTCAGTTGCTAGCATTTCTTCTCAAAAAATAAATAAGGAAGCTACAGAGACCACTATGCGTACAAGAGCAGTGTTTTCAGACTCGATCGATTTATTCCAGGTCGTGGGTCACCTATTTTCTAAAAGTCACCTGAGTTAGCTAAGTCATACCAAGTCACATGAAGATCTGTTTCAACAGCAACTCGAACTAGCGATATGACCGATTTCTGAGTTCACCCTAGTCTGATAACACTATCTTGAAGTGTGTGTATATATATAGTGCTACTGCTAGAACCAAAGAAACTATAGGGTGATGTCATATCTTATACATGCATGTGTATTTGTACAGATGGAAAAATTATTAGATGATTCTAAACTATCACGTGCTTATGTATGATTTCAATCAATCTTTACGTAGCATGTGTATTTAAATTTAATAATTTATAAAATATTTAATGATACTTAATTACATGTTATGTAGAAATTAATTAAAATCATTGTCATTTCAAACCATCTAATAATTTTTTTTGTCTATGAAATCCGAAGAGAGTGGTGCCTTGGCAAAGTAAACATGATTGATTGCTCTATGGTGCTCAATCCGTGGGATGTTGCTTCTTGCACATCCTTTTTTACTTTCGGAATAACCAATTTAAAATATAAAATTACATTCCAAAATGTATTTAATTTTTGGGGCTAATTTTTATAAAAAATACAATTTAAAAAAAAAATTGGCAAAAGGGGGCAAAACCTAAATTATTTGGCAAAATGGGGTGATGAAACACGCCCATTTGAGGCGTGTTTAAACACGCCCAAATGGGGCGTGTTTCACCTGGTGGCGCTACGTGGCAGGCAGTTGGTGGGTCCCAGGGTTTCCGCAGCGTTTTCGTAAATTACGGAAGCTCGTAACTTTTGACTGGGACGTCCGATTGACGCGAAACCGGTGCCCACGCGCTCGAAATTGAGAGGAGAAGGCCTGGACAAGTTTCCGAAGGGTTTATGTTTTAGGGTTTTAGATTTTGGATTTTGGGTATCGAATTTAGGGTTTAGGATCTAGGGTTTAGGGTTTCAGACTTAGGTTGATGGATTTCAGATTAGGTTAGGGGTTTATGTTGTGATTAGGGTTTCAGGTTTTGGATTTTGGGTTTCGAATTTATGGTTTAGGATCTAGGGTTAGGGTTTAGGGTTTCAGATTTAGGTTGGTGGATTTCAGATTAGGTTAGGGGTTTACGTTGTGATTAGGGTTTCAAATTTTGGATTTTGGGTATCGAATTTAGGGTTTAGGATCTAAGGTTAGGGTTTAGGGTTTCAGATTTAGGTTGGTGGATTTCAGATTAGGTTAGGGGTTTACGTTGTGATTAGGGTTTCAGATTTTGGATTTTGGGTATCGAATTTAGGGTTTAGGATCTAGGGTTTCAGGGTTTCAGATTTAGGTTGGTGGATTTCAGATTAGTTTAGGGGTTTACGTTGTGATTAGGGTTTCAGATTTTAGATTTTGGGTATCGAATTTAGGGTTTAGGATCTAGGGTTTAGGGTCTAGGGTTTCAGATTTAGGTTGGTGGATTTCAGATTAGGTTAGGGGTTTACATTGTGATTAGGGTTTATGGCGCTGGGAACAGACCTAGTGAGCAATGCGGTGGTGACAGGGTGGGCACTTAGCGGCGCAGTGGGCAAGAAAGTAAGGGTCGACGGTTTAGGTGCATGAGCAAGGGAGAAAGGAGTAAGGAAGTAAGGTATCAAAGTGAGAGCTAGATGGTCGTGTTCAATCACGCAGGGAGGACGCGACTCAGGCCTCAAACACCTAATCAAACATGCACTGAACTAGTTACCGTCCGATGTAACTGAGAATGAGAAAGGCTTTTCAGAACTCCAATTCTCCAAGCGCTTGCATTAGCGAGGAGGGCGTGGGTCAGGGAGATCGCGTGGGAGAGGTTTGTTGTTGTTGTGGTTGCGTGGAGGGCTCAGGTTGAGAGTAAGAATTTATATTATTATCGTTGTTGTTATTATTACTATTATAGTTGTTGTTGTTATTTTTGAGCATGTATATGATGCCCTAAGTCCCTTAAGTCTGTAACCGACAACCTAAACCCTAATCACAACATTGGACCTAAACCCTAAACCCTAAACACTAGGTCTGTTCCCAGCGCCATACACCCTAATCATAATGTAAACCCCTAACCTAATCTGAAATCCATCAACCTAAATCTGAAACCCTAGATCCTAAACCCTAAATTCGATACCCAAAATCCAAAATCTGAAACCCTAATCACAACGTAAACCCCTAACCTAATCTGAAATCCACCAACCTAAATCTGAAACCCTAAACCCTAACCTTAGATCCTAAACCCTAAATTCGATACCCAAAATCCAAAATCTGAAACCCTAATCACAACATAAACCCCTAACCTAATCTGAAATCCATCAACCTAAGTCTAAAATCCTAAACCCTAAACCCTAAATTCGATATCCAAAATCCAAAATCTAAAACCCTAAAACATAAACCCTTCGGAAACTTGTCCAGGCCTTCTCCTCTCAATTTCGAGCGTGTGGGCACCGGTTTCGCGTCAATCGGACGTCCCAGTCAAAAGTTACGAGCTTCCGTAATTTACGAAAACGCTGCGGAAACCCTGGGACCCACCAACTGCCTGCCACGTGGCGCCACCAGGTGAAACACGCCCCATTTGGGCGTGTTTAAACACGCCTCAAATGGGCGTGTTTCATCACCCCATTTTGCCAAATAATTTAGGTTTTGCCCCCTTTTGCCAATTTAAACACGCCTCAAATGGGCGTGTTTCATCACCCCATTTTGCCAAATAATTTAGGTTTTGCCCCCTTTTGCCAATTTTTTTTTTAAATTGTATTTTTTATAAAAATTAGCCAATTTTTGGCTTTCAAAATAACCAATTCAGAAGGAAAAAAAAAACATTTGAAAAAGTATGCAAGAAGCAACTTGGAGGTGCAGGAAGCAACAGCCCCATCTGTGTTATGTAATTTTTATGAATAGAGAATGTATAAAGTCCGATTCTTTTAGAGAGAAGAAAAAAACATCGTGTAGGAACTTTTGTGAACTATAAATTAAGTAAATTTTCAAAGTTAAAAACTTTAGAATGATCATTTTTCTTTTCCAATTAAAGTAAAAGTACTTGTGTATAGACACCTAATAATAAATGTAAAGATCGAGTATCTTTAATAGATTAAGAATCTTTTTTATTAGATCTATTACTATATATGTTTTAAAAATCTCCATGTTAGATTCCTTCTCAAGAATTTTTAGAATTGCTCCCATTTCAAAGAAAAAAGGAATTTTAAAGTCTCTCTCCCTAACTAATTGATAACACATATGTGTAGACTATTCTTCATGAATCATTTTCCTCATAGTACGTTATATGTTTCCTAGCATACCGTAATTTCGTAAATTGTACTTAAAAAATACTATACTATCAGGTTCGAAACAGACACTTCGTACCTTAACTAATAATATTTTTTATCTGAAAAAATTAACAATATATTTTTTATTTTTAATTATAAATAAAATAATTAAAAGATATAAATAATTGTCATATTTAAGGAGTTATTTTATTACAATAACCATTTGATTTAGAGGTAATTTCATAATTAATTAGAGGACAAAATCATATAAAGAATGTGTAATTCAAATAAGATACTTATGTTTATAATAATTATAGATTATAGATTACTTGATACCGAATATTGTTCTCCATCGGACCGTCAGGGCGTCACCAATTTAATTAGCAGTTGTAGAAAAAGAAAATAACGGTTGGTACGTATTTTCAATTTTAAGTAAATAAAATATCTTTTTTTATAATATTTTTATATAATTTATATTTTATAAAAAAGTATTGAAATACAAAAGTAAATATATTTAATATTTTAAAATATAAAAATTAACATTTTCATTTAATAATTAAGAAAGTTCTCAAATTAGTGTTGAAATAAGATATATTCCCACTAGACTTATATATAAACAAAATAACTATATTCAATTAATTAAGAAAATAAGCTGAAATCATTTAATTTTATTAATTTTAAATAAAAAATAAAATTATTCATAAAATATTTTTTATTAGAACTTGATATTATAAATAAAATAAAATCTTTTAAAAAAAGTAAAAACTTAGTTCTCTTTTTTTCTTTTTTTTTTCTCTCTAACAACTATTATTAACATACTTCCTAATATACCTTGTAGACACATTCTTGATTATTAATTTAAATTACTGAGCTTTGCTTCGTGATTCTATCTCATTAATTAACTTGAGCATTAGGCAAACTACTTCCCTGATACTTCAGGATACACGTGATCACTCTCCGTTGAGTTTGTGAAGAACAATTTCATAGTTTTTAATAAATTTTAATTAAATCTGTAAAAAAAAAGTAAATAAATAAATTTTAATAAATTATTAAGAGTATGTTAAACTATGTATACAGTGAATAACTATTGTGACTACCTATTTAACCCTTCTCCAAACTAATTCAACCGAAATTCAGAATCATTTTAATTACTCTGCATCTGAAAGAGGGTCTATCTGCCTACTCAGCTGCGTTCACATGGTTCGCTGTATATACATTATTATTTTTTTTTCTTTTTTGGGTATGGAAGCAAAGTGTCTTGTCAGTACTCAATAAAAGAAAAAAGAAAACCAGAAAATGCACATTTATTGATGTATAATTTTTTATTGATAAATGTTAATTTATTAATTTTATTATAAATATAAATTGGATTAAATCTTATGACCTCTGACTTTATCCGTTAATCCTTATTGATGCATGCATGCTTGCTTTCTGCTTCACAACATAAACTCATTTCAACTCACGTTTATTTCATTTGAATTTGCTACACTATATTGTATTGGAAAGTGATGCATGGACTTGTAAATGGTAGATAAGACTTAAAGAGGTAAAAAGAAAAAGAAAAATATAATAGATGATATAATTTAGTAGCAATAAGAGCATAAACTTAGAAAATCTCAAGGTCGACCTATGCTGATTATGTTATTTAATTTTCTAAAGGTGGAATAAAAAAAAAATCTAATTTTCTAAAGTTGAATGTTTAATCCTCGTATCTAAGTGCTGTCACGGAATCACGATAGTTTCAAATGGTGGGTCCTTTCGTACATCTAGATTTTATTTATTTTTTTAAGCTTTACAGTTAGAATTTAATTTAAAGCAATTGGTTAGCATGAACAATTGACATTGTCACCGTAGGCTTTCGGCTTTTTATGGAAGCCATGAAAAACACTTTTCCATCTAATTAGAAGACAGATAGTAGATGGTGTTTGAATTTGGAGAACTTTAATTAATGCTACTACAACAAGTCTTAACATTTTGACTTGAAATTTTCTACGTGGCTCCCATTGATCTCATTAGTTATGTTATGCCAAGAAACGAGTCCGAATTAGTAACGATGATCTATGCTGATAAAAACATAGGAATACAACTGTTATCCAACATGGCTAGCTATTTATGATTAATTGATTATGTTTTACAACTTCCTTTCTAGTTCATGGCATTTCTTTCTTCTACTTATTTTTTTTATTCATTTCTTCTTCTACTCTGAATTAATTCAGTGATCTTCCTCTCTCCATCTCTATTCTTTTTATTCTCTGGTGTATAGTGTATTAACCTTGTTTCATGATTTAATATTAACGGGTGCACTGCCAAAAGAAAAACAAAAATTTAATGTGCCTGACCAGCCCAATTAATTGATATATTGTGTGCAAAAAAAGAAGAGAAAACAATGAAACAAATATAACACTAATTTCTAAATAGTCCTATAACTTTTAAAGTATTTATTATAAAATTCAATAATTGTTAATTATATGATAACCACAATTGAATAAGAGTATATCAAAATTTGTTTATGCTATCCGTATGTTCCAATTAAATTTTACACTGTTATACTGTGTATGCATTAATTTGTTATGTTAAATAGTTAATCTTAATCATGTCTCTGTGTGAGGCTTGTGTAAAAGAATTCAAAGGAAAGAAAACGGAAAAGGAGACCACGCCTCACCAACAAAACAGTATTTTATCAAAATCTTTTTCTTCTTCTTCTTCTTGTTTTGGAAAAATGTCAGTTATGTCACTATTGATGAGAGAATTTGTGTGACCATCATTGACTAATGTCATTAAGATTAAGACCAAGGACTAGTACTAAAAAGCAGTATTTGCTTAACAGAACGGACGGCGCATGCCCAAATGATTTTAATTCATAATGTGAAAGTGATGTTAAGTCTAAGCTACATAATCAACATATAGTATGAACACAATTAAGTTTCATAGAAATTTTAGGTATCACATACACATAGTGTTAAATTGAGTTTTTGTAATTGTGACCTAAAATAAGTTGAAACTAATCAGTTTCAATTTTTTATCAAAGTTGCCTTGAACCTAATAATTTGTTAGTCTACCGTACGTTGGTGGCTTTTAAAAAATTATTGGTTAAATAACCTTTGTTTTGAAGAATAAATTTCAAGCATGTTAATTATACAATATATTGAACTTTTTATTTTAAAGAAAATATTTTGAAAAAATAGATTGTGAAATAAAATTTTATTCAAACATAATATAAAATAAGGTAATAATGAACCCATGATAAAAAGATCTTTGTACATCCTAAATAAAGAAGAGAATTCTTCCAATAAATAAATAAAGAAGGGAAAAATTATCGGAGTGCGCCAATTACCTTTTACATCATGTAAAAAATTTAATCATATGAAACGATATTTAATTAATAATTTATTCATAACTGATCACAAATATGACTAAGATATTCATTAATTAAATAAATGTCTAATAAATAAATTAATCATATAATTATTCCTGTGACAAAGTGTAACGGTTATTGTTTAGATAAAATAATTTGATTGTGTTAAAGTGTAAGTGATATTATTTAAATGTAATTTATTATTAATACTATTAAGTCATTATTTGATAAATATAATTTATTAATTTATTTAATTTTATAATTTAAAATATTTTTTCTACTTAAGTCAATAATCTAAATGCTTAAAAGATACTAATGTTAATATGATTAATTTTTCTGTTAATCATATAATTTTTGTGTGTGTGTTTGGTTTCAAAATAAAGAATTGATTTTGAATTTAAAATTAATTTAAAACCGATTTTTATATATTTAATTTTAAGTTAAAGAAGTTTTTAAAATTTATTTTAAGTTTATAATTGATTTTAAATTAAAATAATTTTGACTAATTTTTGAATTAGATAAAAAAATTATATTATATTTTATTTCTAATTCTATTGTATAATGAAAACATTTAAATATAAATTATATTAATTTAAAATTAATTTTTAATCAAAATTAATTTTATGAACGTTTCTTCCATACATATCCTTTAATATGTTATTGTAAGGAAATCATTAATAAGTCTGATATAGTTAACGCCTTTTGCCCATTCTTTGAAAGTTCATATGTAGAGCCGCACAAATTTCAAGACGATTTACTTTGGCATTTAATCTTGCAATAAATAACCTGACAGAAAATATAAAAATCTAGGAATAAAAACCAATGTGATGAAAATTGGTTGAGTTTGACAGGATCATTCCACTTCATATGTAAGAGTAGTCTAATAGTAAAATTAATCTGATTAATCAGATTTTAATTGGATCAGTTGACCTTAATCTTGAGTTTGAGTCTTATGTAGTTGAGAGAAAAAATTCCATTAAAAATAGCCAACCAAATTCTTCAATAGATATTAGTCGGTCAATAAATATTTTTTCTAATAACATGATTATAAAAAAAAAAAACTTTTCATTCTCCACAAATTAATGCTTAAATATTGGATAAAATAAGAATAATAAATTAATCTAACGATAAATGAGAGAAAACAAAAAATAGTAAATTGGCATAATTAGAATCTAAAAATTGAAATTACACAATCACAATACTAAATAATTAAAATGTAATTCAATGTGTAATATAAATCCATTTTATCATCTTGTATCTTTCACTTAACTGTCGAGCAAGGCCAGCTGAAAGATGTCTTAGTTTTGGTCATTCAAAATATGTATCAATCGAAACTAATTGAAAGATATAATAAATTTTATAATAATTTTATACTTTTTGTCATTATGACATAAAAAATGTACTATTAATTTTGTCAATAATTAATTTTTATGAAAAATTGATTAATTATTTTTAATAAAATCAATTTTGTCATCTCCTAATTATATTTTTTCTATTTGTAATATTTAAATTTAAAACCTTATTTAAAATATACAAATTCAATTCAACATAGACCAACATAATGTTAGTCTCGATTTTATATTTATGATACACTAAATGTTTACTTTCTAATTATTATTTTTTTTTGTTTAAGCATGACACTTGATGTATATTACACAGAACAAAATCTATCTCCTTAGAAATCAAATATAGCTTTGAAGTACTATGAGTTTTTCTGATGTTACTACCAAACATTTCTGCATCTATAATTACATCCTACCAAACACTAACCCAGTAAGCGTTATTAATTAGTCACAACCGCTCTCATGAATTCCATAAATGCTGCCCAACAACACTGCTCTATAATTATCCTCTAAACTCACATACACACATCAAACTAACATTCGTAATAATTTCTTTCATCAGATATATTTTCTTCAAAACAATGGCAGGTGAGGTGGTGAAGAAGGAAGAGTCTCTCAACCTGAAAGTCACTAACAAGAGTCATGTTCAACCTGAGGAGAAAATTGGAAGGAAAGAGTACCAGCTGGTCACTTTTGATCTTCCCTACTTGGCCTTCTACTACAACCAGAAGCTGCTGTTTTACAAGGGTGAAGATTTTGAGGGCATGGTCCAAAAACTCAAAGTTGGACTTGGTGTGGTGCTGAAGGAGTTTCACCAACTTGCTGGTAAGTTAGGGAAAGATGAAGAGGGGGTGTTCAGAGTGGAGTATGATGATGACATGCTTGGTGTGGAGGTTGTTGAAGCTGTTGTTGCTGATGATGATGAGATTGGTGTGGATGATCTAACTGTGGCTGAAATTAGTAACACTAATTTGAAGGAGCTGATACCTTATAGTGGTATCTTGAATTTGGAAGGCATGCATAGGCCCTTGCTGGCTGTTCAGGTAATATAATATGTAGTTTTGTTCAAATTTCCATGCATGCTGATTTAATTAGTTTTTATGTTCTTGATTAGATTAGCCTTTTAAATACAGAAAGTCATCATGTTCTAATTAAAGGGTCAACATAACATTCAACTTCAACTTTTCTTTTGTAAATTAATGAAACTGCATAATGATAACTAAGTTCATAACGGGGTTGGATAAAACAATGAATATAGGGAAAGTTGAACTAGTTTAATTTATAGCAGATCTAATTTAAAAAGAGGCTTTGGATGGCTTATAAAGCACCCCATTTTCCATAACTTCCAAAACCTAGTAGCCATTTGATATGTTTAGTTTTGACCTTTTTTTGGGGGATTATTTTCACCTTTTAGTCAAGAAAGGGAGAAGATTATTTCAATTGAACATTTGAGTTGATGTCATCAAAAAACCTCTTTTTCCTTTTTCTCTTTTGTTCCTTCTATTTAGATCAAACCATCTAGCTATACTAAAATTTTGAAATTAGATGCAAGACATTGGGTGAATCGTGAATGGATGTCTTTCTTATATACCTTTTTAGATCCAGGGGAAACTCAGCCCACCACCCTAAGAATGGTGTCTATAAGAGGTTAGTAAGTTTCACAAATGAATCATAAATTAAGAGATCACTTTCTTCTTTTTGCAAAACAATATAGGTAAAACATCAAATCACTACTACCAGTTTCCTTGTCTCATTTTGTCAATGACAAATAACAATTTAATTGTCGAGGATTAAATTTTGGTCCACTAATAATGCATATGGCAATCATTTAATTGGTAAATTATTAAATGAGTTTGATTATAATAATAGTTTTTTAAGAAATTACTTTCCTTGATAAACATATCAATACATGGTTTGGTGATAGTATAAAATATTTATAATTGCTATAAATTAAGATTTAATTCAAAACTACAACAAATGTTCATTTTTCTGTATAAAAAAAACAAATGTTCATTTGAGTGTGGCTCAAATGAAAAATAATAATAATAGCATGAAAATCAAGTTTATGAAAACTATGCATGTTATATTGCTGTCCCAATAAATATACTATTCATATACTATGTTACAAGACAAAGGTTCATTTAATTTTTTTTTTCTGAAATATGTTTAAAATCTATACTTCAACTGTGAAGTCTAAATGTTATCTAAAAACACTATGAAATCTAAATCTGAATAAAGGGCCAGTTGTCTCAGTACGTCCAGTCCCCACTCATCAGCATGTGTGAGTGTGACTCTCAATTGAGTCAATTCCTGTCCCCACTCATCCCCCTGTTCTCATTTTTACAATAACGAAAATAACGTTTGAATTTCAGAGTCTAAAACTTTGTATAATCTACACAAACTACCCAAATTTTCCTACTAGATCCATCCTAGTAGATGATCCCCATTATATCTTTGATTCTGAAAATAAGGGGAAAAAAAAGAAGAAAAAAGAGAGAGATTCACACAATTTCAATTAGGTGCCCATAAGGAGTTTCAAATTTTATGAAGAAAAAAAAGTATATGTTTAAGAAGCGGTACTGTAAGTTGTTCACACAACGAAATTTTACAAGATTTTAATGCAAATGAGGAAATTCGACTATTGAAAATATTGCTGAATTTTTTAATTTCCAAAATTAAAGTCCATTTTATTATAATTTCCTCAAACTTAATAGAAAGTAAATAACACTAGTAATTGTAATTATAAGCCACATGCGTAGGTGGTCAATTTATTTACAAAAAGAGTGTGTTAAATTGCTGGCGGACACTGTTAACCACCACGTTATGCCATTATAGATTTATAGTGCACCCAACTGATTACCTATCACCTATCACATTCACTCTCGCTTTCTCTTCTTAAATCATATGATATATTTTTTTCTATTTTTATTTTTCATGTTCTCACTTCATTTGCATTCTATTCTTGCTCAAAGTTAACGAAGCTCAAAGATGGGCTCGCAATGGGCCTAGCATTCAACCATGCTGTCTTGGACGGGACTGCCACGTGGCAATTCATGACCTCATGGGCCGAGATCTGCAGCGGTTCACCCTCCACGTCAGCACCACCCTTCCTGGACCGAACCAAGGCCCGCAACACACGCGTGAAATTGGACCTCTCCCCGCCTGAGCCCAACGGCCCACCAACTTCCAACGGTGAGGCAAAGCCCGCACCAGCACTTAGGGAAAAGATCTTCAAATTCTCCGAGTCAGCCATTGACAAGATCAAGTCAACGGTCAACGAGAACCCTACATCCGACGGCTCAAAACCATTCTCAACATTTCAGGCTCTTTCCTCCCACGTTTGGCGCCATGTAAGCCATGCACGTAACTTGAAGCCAGAGGACTACACGGTGTTTACCGTCTTCGCCGATTGTCGGAAGCGGGTGGACCCGCCAATGCCGGAGACTTATTTCGGAAACCTAATTCAAGCTATTTTTACCGTTACGGCGATTGGACTCTTAACAGCCCATCCACCACAATTTGGGGCTTCATTGGTCCAAAAAGCTATTGAAGCCCACAATGCTAAGGCAATTGATGAACGTAACAAGGAGTGGGAGAGTGCACCCAAAATTTTTCAATTCAAAGATGCTGGGGTGAATTGTGTGGCTGTTGGAAGCTCCCCAAGGTTTAAGGTTTATGACATTGATTTTGGGTGGGGGAAGCCAGAGAATGTGAGGAGTGGAACTAATAACAAGTTTGATGGGATGATTTATTTGTACCCGGGGAAGAGTGGAGGAAGGAGCATTGATGTGGAACTAACCTTGGAGCCTGAGGCTATGGAGAGGTTGGAGAAAGACAAGGATTTTCTTTTGGAAGCATGAAATTGCTAGGGTAAGTGCAATAAAAAAAAAAAAGTGGCTAGAAAAGTACGTGGAGCAAATTTGGAAGTAGTGTACTACTCAGATTGTTGAAGGGGTCGAGTTCAATGTCCAATTATGAATTCTGATGTGATTCATGCATGCAATTTAATTTAAGGTCGTGTGTCTTAGGATTTTATATGTTTTATGGTTCTACGCTTGATTGATTTTGAACCTACTAATGTTTGTTCAATTATGTACGGTCAATGATTGTAGTTCACGATCGACAAGTGAAAGGAGTTATTGTGAGTTTTAATTATAGTAATATATAAGTTATATGTTTATAAAAAGGATAAATCTTATTATTATTATTATTATTATTATTATTATTAAATGATATATATATATAACACAAAAGTAATTATTTGAAAAAGAAAGATAATTGTAACAGTAAAAGGAAAATAACTAAAGGGAAGCAAATGGATTCTTTTCATGTCAGTTTGGAACAGTGATAGAGGAAAAAAAATCGTTCTCCCGTTTGGTTAATTGAAAAGAAGAAAAGCATTAAAAAATGGATATTCCCACTACTTTTGCAATCCTCTCTCATTTTGGAGAGAAAAGAGGCACAAACAACATTTTTGTAATAAAAATACTAAATTATCTTTATTACTTTACGTTTTTTTATTAGAAGTATTTATGCGATTTTATATACATATTTTTCTTTCTTTCTACCTTTTATTCAATCAAATATAAAAAAAAATATTTTTATTTTCTCTCTTACCAAACAATCTAAAAAGCATCTCATTTTCTTTCTTTTCTTTTTCTTTCACTTTTTTAGAAAATCAAACAAAATCGTAGTGGCAACCGTAAGAAACGTGTCAATAAGGTATATATATACAAATATCAATTCATATTGAGTTGTTAAAGAGAATTGATATGAGGAAAAGAGGATCAAATTACTTGTCCTATTTTGTGTCTCTCTAGTAAATAAAAAATAAACGGTTGAAATATATTTTGTCTCTATAAATATCAAAATATTTAAAATTTGTCTTTTGTAAAATTTTTGATATATTTTTCTTCCTTACAAAATCAAAATGTAATATTTTTTGGCATAGAATTAGATTGGATTGTATTTAAACCTATGTGACTGATGACTATAGAAATAAGTCAGTTCATTAGCAAGTTGGACACCGACACGTGTCAATTCTCCAACCGTATCTCTCTCCCATGTTTTCTTCTTTCTTGCCCATTTGATCTCTCTCGCATCGGCGCCACCACCACCTCCTCTTTCTTCACCAACAACACAAACACAAACATACAACATGCACAGTTAGAAAACACGAAAAAGAAGAAAAAAAATCAAATCGTGAGCACGTTTAACAATTCCCTTGATCTTAGATCTGGAATTGAAGTGACAATGCATGACAATCAAGTGTTGTGGCTCCCCATGTGATGAATAAGGAAGGTCATTCATGCATTGTCCAATCTGAATAAACTTCTTTGCTATGAAATCGACAATGACAGAGATAGTTGTTAATGATGTTATTGAGGCGAGCATTGCACATTGCAGATGCTAGTGCTCTGATTGATGTTTGTGGAGATTGTTAAGATGGTGGTTTCCGAGCCGAAGTTGGTGTTCTACTTGATGCCTGGAATTGTGAAGTTTTACATTGGTTATAACCATAACCAATATAAAATAATGTTTTCTATATCACTTACATGAATAACCGATGTAAAAAAACAAACACCTAGATTTGGATATTATATTCAAATCTATCTCCAGACCAAAAATAACATATATTAATTTTACAATAATAAAAAATATATCAAAAATTTTACTAAAAAAAATCTAAATATTTTGATATTTATAAGAATTAAATATTTTTCTTCAATTGGGGTAAAGGATATTGAATTGGTGCATCATGCATGCCTTTAATACTCGATATTGAGATATGGAGACTAGGAACAATGCTTCTATACACATACATTTGTACCTAGTAGGCAAGCAATAATGGGACACAGAATTCACCGATAGAGTGACAGTTCAAGGCAACTGTAGTGATTAATATGGGCACATCTGCACGTGTACAGGTTCTATCTCTAGGGTCCTTCGTTTTCTTGTCAAGGGAGAAGTTCTTGATTATGTAACCAAACTAGGTGCCATTTTATCCAAAGTGGGTTAGTTGTAATAGAAATTGGCTATGATTCCACACGAATTTTACTTGTAATATGTTAGGGATTCTCGACCTTGGCATTATTACTTGAAGCAGAGTGTTCTGCCTAACTATTGTAAGGGTTAGTCTCGCAGTTAATTATACTTTTGAATATATCAAGATATGAAAAACAAAAAAGGAAAAACTTGACATCATTTATAAGTAATTTACCAATGTGGTGCTATTTTGGAGATCATTTATGATATTGGGTGAACTTGTAGGTATGATCTGTTGAAAAAAGTGATAATTTCTACATGACCGCCAAGGTCTCCTTAGTGATGTATATACATTCGTCCCTTTCATGTACACGCATATTTTTTTAAAGTATGAATACGTTAATAAGTTAAAATTAGAAATTATCTTAAAATATATTAATAATGTAATTTGTTAACGTGTTCACACATAACTTAGCCATGGATCAATGTTCATAATTGCTCTCATATATGGGAATCCAGATCTTGCGAGTTTGGCAATTTAATTGGTAAACCAGCATCAGGAGTGGATTGTTGAGTTTTTGAGCTAAGTAATTAGTTGTAATATTTAAAATAATTTAATATTTTAAAATTGAAATTTTGTTCTCTGTGGTTAATTGTTTATTAGACTTGGGAGCTAGATTAGAAATTTGTTGAGCTAAGTACCTTAGACTTAGAATTCTCTTGATCGAGTAACAATTAAAATTTATAAATGATAGTTTTGCTCAAGATCTCCTACATTTCAAATTAAAAAACTTCATAGAAGTTGGAAGCACCGAAGCCATCTAGAATATTGGGTGGTGTGGGGCGTATAGAGTGAAGAAAAATTTGGGAAACAGCAAACAACTAGGTGCATGAATATAGGGAAGAGAATAACAGAAAACAAAACATAGGAACAAAGGAAAATTTGCATCTCAATTCCCACGAAAGCACGTGCTAAGTGAGTCTCACATTGCCACCAGCTTTGCTTTAACTGGTGCTTCCAACGGTGGTACCAAACCCCTTGCCAAATCTAAGCTGTCACAAACTTCGTGTTTGGAAACCCATCAGAAAGGGATGAATTTCATTCATATCTAACATAGAAGTTATAACTACTAACTTCTGATCACACATGTAAAATTACATCTGCAATGTGTAACCAAACATACTAAAAATACCACTAAAAGACTGAATGAAATTATCCCAGATCATGTTCATCTACAACCAATATATATTTCAAGGATTCCCTTTCTAACAAGATAAACAAAGAAAAGAAATCAACAGCATAACATCACATATCTTACAAGCTAAATTACATCATTGATGCGAAAGACAAGTAATACCAACAAATAGTAGCTCAAATTATTTCAAGAAAGTAAAATGCAGAAGAGGTCATCCCAAGAGCTTATTAAATATTGTGTTGTTAAAGTGCAAGTGTGCAACAAATCAATTTGCCACTCTTCCATCTAAAATATATGATAAATATAGAGATTATAGGAAATACTTCTCTATCTTGTTTTAAAGACAAGCAAATGAAAAAAGGTACGTCTCATATTAAACATCAATATTTCATATTGCTTGCTAGTCTGTTTCAAAATGTTAATTAAGAAAAATAGAAACAAAATTCTTACCGGATTCCGTTCATAAAGCATATGATTTTTTGTGAAGTCCTTAATTTATGTATGCCGTCCTTTAGTAAGTAAACTTTGATCAATTGGGCCAATGATCCCAATCACCCGAGCAAGTAATGTTGCAGCTGGGGAATCATTTTGGAAGAGGACCTATAGCATGCATGCATGATTGAGTGAGGAAATTTGATATAAATCTTTACAAGCTGAAGTTTGAAAAACTTAATTCAGACCATTTTGAAATAAATAAATGACCTTTACCTCACATGTGCTATAGCTTTTAACCAAAATATTCTCCGGCTTCAAGTCACAATGTATTATATCAGGAGATATAACGTAAGTGAGTTGGATGGTTAAGAGAAAAGAGAAGAGAGAAAAGATTCCAAGGTTAAGTTTGATTTTCTCCATTTACAAACAAAAACTAACATTTTAACAAACTAATATTTGCCAATTTAAAAAAAAAAAAAAAAACACACAATGTATTATATTAGTCCAAGACTGTGCTTCCAAACACTGAATGGTAATTGACTGCACACATAAGTTGAAAAGTGTTTAGAATTAATGACAGTATTAGATCACTAGCATAAAAGATGTAAACTAAAGATCACAGTACAAACAGCATACCACAAATTAAAACCTGAAACCTTGGCATCGTGAAATACACTTCCCCCCCTGATTCTCGATTGAATTTGTGAAACTCGTATAAGTTGCCTTTAAGTAGTTCACATACGTACTATTAACAAATATTCCTAGTTAAAAGATATTTCTCAGCATCACTTTGACTATATAAAGTTTGAAAGGATAGGATAACCGTACCCCTCATATAACGTTTCAAAATAAAATGACAGTGCAAATAGTTGTACTTTACAACATATCCTGGAAAGCATTGAAACCTGACAGGGCTACAAACATTCAGAGTTTAATTAGTTAAAAATAACACAAATCAACAAATTTGGTATCATTGTATAGCGCATAAATTATGGAGAAAGTGATATTGGCATCCAAAATAAACTATATCTAATAATGTATTGACGTAAACTCTTGATAGCAGTGGGGAAAATAAGTACGCAGAAAGATAACAAAAAAAAAAAAGTTTTATGACTGGTGCCATTCACGAGAGTATTCTTACACTAATTGATATGTCGCACACATGACCTATATCTTTTTATTACTTTAATAAATAATAAAGAGTAAAACTATAATTGTTAATTTGACTAAAACAAACTATATATAATTGTTAATTATATTGTATAAAGAATATAGTTTTATATAATTAATTTTAAAAAAAATATATTACTGTGGAATTTTTGGGCAGTTTTTATGTTGTTTTATTGCTGTTAAATACTGTTGCTGGATAGTGGGTGGTCGATTATACGTTTTAGGGACTGGGCATGGTAGCTTTTTTGCTTTATTATTTTCCAAATTCTGAGTCAGGAGGCACTAGCTGATTGAAATGCTTTTAACAGGTCTGTGGGATTCTATGTACTTTGCTCTTCTATTTTCACTCCTCATTTTTGTCTTTATTGATATAATATACATATATTATCTTTGTCTTTTAAAAAAAATTAATGGATCTACAATACATTTGTTGTTAAATAGAATTAAAGATCTCTTAAGATTTCTTTTATTTTTTTTTAATAATAGATCTCATTTTGAAATATTAAGAAGAGAGAAAAAAGAAAAAAAATTTATTCTTTTTTGAACAATTTGTAAATCTTAAGAGATCTTCTACAAAAATTTATCATCCATATTGAAGATTTCTTCAACTCCTTTATTAAAAGATCTAGTGATGATCAGATCTTGAGCTCATATCATGAGCTCAAAATCCTTATTCAAAATCTTACATTAAAAGTGTTCTAACTAGTTTATCTTTTATCTCATTTGTATTAAGATTAAAATCCTCAGTTGGGCAAGAAATTTATTTGCATATAGGTTCTCGTGGTTATTGCATCTTGAGCTTCTATTCCATTCTATGTGCAAGGGTATTTAAAGGTGATTGACGACTTAGCAAATAGTATGGATGATTGCATTAATTGTAAAAAGGTTATGGTAAACCTGTGTTGTGCAAGGTTTACAACAAAAACATGATAAATGAAAAGAAAAAAGAATACTGAAATTTGAGTTATCTGAGTTGAGACTAAATTACCAACCTGATGTGTTTGGCTCATTTCATTTGGTCCTATGATTTTAAATTCTAGAGTGTATTTTCTGAAGCCTTTCATGGTGACTTTTTAAGATTCACCTTAATGGTAGAATTATTTATACTTTTTTTTTTTGGCAATAGAAATATAAATTATCTCATAATCCAGATTCAATAAAAAAATTTGTAACTCACCTCTCTGTTTTGTGGAACATTTTCTATTTTTACTTATTCATTGATTATTTGAGCTTATTGTTTTGAAGAGGTAGGCACTAAATTGGTTAGTTCATTTCTTACAGTGTGCTAAACTTGGGAATGGTTTCTTATTGTCTAGATAGTAAATATTCCTTAGAAAGGAGCTACGAAGCATCCAAGGGGGTTTTGGGTCGGTAACCCCATCTATTTGCGGAAGCGGAGTAAATCTGTGAGGAGATGGGAAAATATAGAAGCAGAAAAATATCACCCAGAGAACACAAAAGGATTTTAACGTGGAAAACCTCCTCAATGTGAAGAGTAAAACCACGGGACACTAGTCCAGAAAAACTTTCACTATAAAAGTAGGATTACAAAGTAATAATCTCTCTAGTGTGGAACTAGAGACTAACAAACAAAATTTCTTCACCCACTAAGGATGGCTCACACTATTTTTATCTCTCACTAGGAGGATTTCTACTCTCACTAAAATTAGTGGATCACTCTTTTCTCTCTGAGGAACTTTTTCTCTCAGGTTTTTCTCTGATTTCTGTTCTGCTAAAACTGAAGAAATGAATCCCTATTTATAGGGAAAATTCTCCGCGTACGTACCGCGTTTCAGCTGCCGCACCGCACGCGTTTTCCTTCTTTTTTTTTTTCTTTTCTTCCTGCGCCTCAATTTCTTCCTCCTTTTTCTTCATGCGGGCCCACGCTTTTGAAAAAAAAACGCCTCCCATCAATTAAGGAGGAAATAATGCCAACAGGGGGTGACATTCATGTATGTTGTTTTGGAAGGATAACAATTCTTGTCCTTTTCTTTTCTTTTCTTGTTTTGGGGTGTATTTGGGATATTTTTCAGTCGAGAGTCAAGAATTAATTCTTCAAAAAATATATTTTAGAGTGTGATTAGTGATGATCTGAGCACAGTCAAGCTAAGCGACATTCATTGTTCCATTTTTAGAGGACACCAAAATTTTATTTAGTCTAAATAAATATTAAAATATTTTTTTATATAATGTTATAATGTGATAATGTCAATGTGGACTTGAAGAATCGTTTCTTTCAATTGAATTGCAGAATTCAAAGAATTATAAGTTATAAATTTAAAAGAAAACAATATAAATTGAAATTCTCTAAAACATGATAATTTTTATGATCTTACTAGTAAAATTTTATTTGAAGAATTAAAAGTCACTAAATTCTTTGAAGACATTAAATTGCTTTCCTAATGCATATATAAACTCATAGAATAATATTAATTATTCATATTATCGTTTGAAAATATTAAAATCATGTTTGCAATATGCATGTCACATGTTAGACTAAATCTTTTGCTTTGATTTTTTATAGAAAATGATTTTTTTTAAAATATTGATGATGAACAGATTATTAATTAATTTTACAACAAAAATTACAAGAAGGATAATATCGGAATTATTATCATAGCATAATTTCTTTTGTTCACTCACGATACCAAAAATCTTAGAACTGACTCTGGACATAATCTTTTCTATTGGGTATTTTTTAGTATGCATAAATTAACCTAAGATCAAATACTTCACTATATCTTTAAGGAATCAAGTTATCTATTAATCTTTTCACACCATTTTGTTATCCTAATTTTCTTATGCAATTCAATTCCCACCCAACGTAAAATCCACTCATACCTACTTCTCAATTTGCATATATCTTTTCTTCCCTGGGCACCTTTGTCAAATCCATCACTCATTTGTAAATCAAGTTTGTGATTTTTGCTCTTCCCGCGTGAACCCTTTATTTCGGTGACAAAAACAAGCAATTGTGCTATTAGTCCAAAGTCAACTTAAAAGTTGAAATAGAACTCAGATAGTAATAATTGTACCTATTTGTGTTTTATAGGCTCCTTTTCTGTTATTTCTTATTTACGTTTTTATGGAGAGTGTTGCTTTATACACTATAAAAATTTCTTATACACTATATAGCTACAGTGTAATTCTGAAACTGCCCTTTTCATGCGGAAAACCATCTATGCTCCATGCGGATCAGTGCATCCGAGGGTCCTGGCCATAGTGAATATGGATCAGATGATCCAGAAAGCATTTGATGGGCCATGGTGAATACGGATCGGATGATCCGGAAAGCATTTGATGGTTGAATACGGATCGGATGATCCGGAAAGCAATTGGGTGTAAAACGGATTATATATAATCCGTATCATGAACCTGGCTTATCCACACTTTTGGTCACAGGTTAAAGCTTGAGAATTAACATTCTTTGCATTTCCTAGATTTTGAATGTTTTTATGTCAAACTCTTGTCAACATATTAAAATTTGAGGGATCAAAATAGCCAAAACATTATTACGAGGATCAAGAGTTCAGCTCAGTATGGATCAATGAATCCATTATGGATCACATGATCCATAAGAACATCCTTGGCCTAGTAAGCATTGTATAATAACCCTAAGTTGTGACGCGAACGGCGCAAGCTTCGGAGCGAATTTGGCGCTCTAATGAACCATGGTTGCTGAAAAAGGTCAATTTTGGAGTGTTGCTGTGAGCCACGCCTGAAGCGTGGGAAGTGCTCTAGAAAGTGGATTTTCCACGCCTGGGGCGTGGGAGTGCCACGCCTGAAGCGTGGGAGCCACGCC
>PYAF01000715.1:343297-358772 GCA_007407185.1 Glycine tomentella | reverse complement strand
CTGCCTATATGGTTGTTTATGTTTTATCTGGATCAGCATATGGCTTGTTTTATGTTCTTTGTTATGTGGTTTTTATATTCCGTGCATAATGTAATCAAGATAAACGGTTCTATCGCTTCCGCACCGCGCTCTCTAAACGCTTATAGCGTGTTGTGTATATCATTGATGATAACATGCCAGAGACGTCCGGGGTGTTACACATTGCCTCTTTACGGATTAGGAAATCAATGAATCCATTATGGATCACATGATCCAAAGAACATCCTTGGCCTAGTAAGCATTGCCTCTTTACGGATTAGGAAATCCAGCCACATCTTGGCCTAAGGATCAATCAATCGGTGTGTGTATGCTGGCCTATTGCGGATCAAGTGATCCGTACGCGCATCATGGACAATTAGCCAATTGCTTGGCCTAGCGGATCAAATGATCTGTACCACTATCATTTGGCAATTACGGATTCATTAATCCGTGCCCATCATTTGACCAATTCGGACTACTAAATCCGTGCGCATTCCATGGCCATCATTTGGTCAATTACGGATCATTCAATCCGTCAGCATTCATGGCCTATTTCCTTGCTTAGCACGGATCAATGGATCCGTAGCATTCCCTTGCTTAGCACTGATTATTCAATCTGTGTGAAATTCATTACGGATTATTAAATCCGTGGGATTTACACGGATTAAATAATCCGTAACATGACATGACCAAATCGGATGCATTGATCCATATTTTATACACTATATGAAAATGGTGTCTCCGACGAGTCCTGAGCTCAACCCAGCTACCACCGACCACGACCTACCTCCTCGAACATTAACAACTCCAATGCACAACAAAATCGCAGCAAAGGACCAAGCAAAATGGAAATCACAACAACGGAGAAAGTAAAATGGAGGGCACACAGTGATAAGAAAAGCACAGAAATAAAAACAAACAAAAAGGGAAGTTTTACCATTTTAAAAAATTATATAGTGTATTAGAAATTTTATATAGTGTATAAAGCAATACTCTCTTATGGATCAGTCTGGCTGGCCAGTTATTAGCCCAAAGTTTGCAACCCAAAACCTAATGCAAGATTGCGTGTTGTTACTTCTTGCACCTCCAAGTTACTTCCTGCAGCTTTTTTGGAATATTTTTTTCCTTTTCGGATTCATCATTTCATAATTCAAATTCTGTAATCAATCCGAAATCTAAAATTACATTTAGTATTGGTCATTCTCGAAACCAAAAAGTTGTGCAAAAAGTAACTGGAGGTGTAGAAAACAACAGCCAAGATGGTTACTGTTAGGCCCAAATATAAAAATACGTGGACTGGCCCAAATAGTAATAAATAATACGATTATTAAAAAAACTTCTAATCCACGTGTATCCTTCAACAAAGGTAATTCTTTTAGTCAGAGTTTTCTTGTCTTCACCTTGTTCAAGGGAAAGAACTCACTTTTATAAAGGATAAATTAAATATCCACAAAACAAATAGTAGCTAAATATATCGAATTTGAGTTTTAAACTTAAAACTTGTCTTAAACTTATTTAAGTTAAAGACCAGCATATTTGGACATGTAATTTAATCTCAGAGACTCACTAAAGATAAAATATATTTTATCTTAAAAAACACTTATAAAAATATTTATAAATTCGAATTAACATTATCGTGAAATACAAATCATATCCTTACCAACTTGATCAAACTCTCACGATCCTGTATTATAATGAACCAAAATGTCCCTTTAGCACTTATCTGCTACCATATTTTGAATTGTGACCTAAAAGCCAACTTATTATTTAATTATTTGCTCCTTTGAAGTTGATATTTCATTTTGATCATACTGCATGATTCATGCAATCATTCATTCTAATATCAACAAACCAGAATCTTATCTGGATACAACTATTGATTGTTTTCCAAGTATACATTAAATCTGCTGGTTGTTGTCAAGAACTCTTTGGATGCGATTTTACTCCAAGGTCAAAGACAGGAGAATCAAGGTGTGACCAGCATTGGCGCACTAAGATACCTCATGAAATCCACATACAAACAAAGTTATTTATTTATTTATTTTAAGATTAAATTATCCTCCTCTTTCTAAATAATATTTAAGTTATTCTCTTTTTATTAATTTAAAAACTACATTTTTCTTAAAATCACACAACAAATAGACTACTTTTGTGTGATTTTAGTTTGGATCCCCTAGCGGAAAAGTTATGATATTCGATGTAATAAATGGTGTATTTATTATCGGATCAAGGTATATAATAACATTAATATGCACCGCATCACAATAAATTTAGCTTCTTATTCTACTTTATTTCATGAAATACGGCACAGGCTTATTGCAGGGAAGCAAAAGTCAACGCGGAGAGGTGCACGTTATCTAACCTTTCGATCTGTATCCAAAACATGAATGAAAATTATCAACTTCACCCTGAATGGCGGAAGAAGAGAAAACAAGAATGAAAATAGAAAGAAAAAATAATATAATAAAAACTAAGATGAAAATGAGGTAGAAGATAATTTTTATATATATATATATTATTTATAATTGCTTGTTGATTTTTTCTACTCAAAACCCTCAACTTATTTTTTATATATATAAATATTTGAGGTTTTGTGATGAATTTTGAGATATAAAATAATTCTAAAATCTTAGAAATAATGATTTTACTGGAAACTTGATAAAAAAAATTAAAGGACTTTATAAGATATATGAGATTAGAGTTTAGAAAGGAAAAATCTTGAGATTTTTTCCGTAATTTTTATGCTTTTAATGGGTGAATTTTGAATAAAAGACAATTTAACTAATTCAATATGCAGCTATTTTAAATAAATAAAATAAATTTTTGAGAGTTTCAAATTAGTAAGAAGATCGAAATTGGTTAACTTTAAAATTAGAGTGATTTAATCATAGCTCATGAAAAACTTGGAGGACTAAAAGTAAAATAATTCGAACTAGAACGGTCAAAAGGATATGATTAAACCTTTGAAATTTTAAAAGATGAAATGGAGTTTTGAACACGTTTTTATTAGCTTATAACTTCATTCAAAATTATTGTCTCATCTTCTAAAGTTCTATAATTCTAATAAAGATTAAAATTAACTGACAATGATGTTGATATCAATCATAGAGGGAAGAAATGTCTAGGATTTGTTTATATTAAAATAGACTAAAATATAAAATATATTTTCCTTAAAAGAGGAGAGTGATTTAAAAAATTAAAAGAGAAAATACTTATACTATAATTTAAATAAGGGTTAATTAAATTTTTAGTTCCTCAATTTTTTTATTATAATTTTTTATTTATTAAAATATTTTAGTAACTTTTAATTCTTTATTAATTTTTTGTCATCAGTTTTAGTTTCTCTAAAAAAATTTGTCTATTTTTAGTTCTTTATTTATTTTTATTGCTCAAAAATAATCTCAAATACAAAATAAACAAGTGATTAAAAATTGATAAAAAAAAATAATGATTTTGAGCAATAAAAATAAAAAAACATATTAAAAATAGACAAAAAATTTATAAAAATTAAAATTGCTTGAAAGAAAATTAACGAAGACTAAAAATAGTATAAAAGTTTTTGAGAAACTAAAGATTAAAATTTAAAAAAAATAAGGGAATAAAAACTTAATTAACCCTTTAAATAATTAAAAAATATAATTTATCCTATCATCTTATAATTTTCTTATACCGATTGGTGATTGCGTTCTCCTTTTTTTTTTCTTAATATATGAACATCAAACAGAATGATTCAACCAATTAGACCAACAGTCTAATATTTTATCCAATCCAACTCAATTAAATTTTTGTCTTACATAGCATATTTATAATTTCATATAAAAAACAAATTTGATAATCTTTCTTAAAGAAAAAAAAAGGATGGAAAATGAAGCCACATAATTTCTGGCAGTGGCTTTGATAAAAAATTTCTTACCATCTATCATATTCTTACAAAATTAAACCTCTGAAATTTAATTCTATATATGTGTACGTGCTCCTTTATTGCATTTATAAATTCAGTTTGTTGGATCTAAGAGCGTCACATAAATTTTGAAAACAAAACAAGAGAGGAAATTTTCCAATACTTTATTATCGACAGAGTTGCCAGATCCTGCTAATTAAATAGTTTTGGACCCTTCATTAAAAAGTCTAGTTGATATCCAGCTTTAAAGATAAGTTATTTTCAAACAAGTATGAGTGGTGCATTTTATCCTTAAAGGACAGCAAAAAGAGCCTACATAAAGGAGAATCATTATCCCTTAGACAAATCTCCACGGCCAAAAATTTCTTTTATAAAAAAATATTTTTAATAAAAAAATTTAAGTTGGATTTGATTGATTCATTAAGACATATCAAATTTTAATATTCAAATAGTATGTAAATACAAATATTTATAAATTACTCATTAATAAAATTCTAATATAAAAAATAGAATTTGAATTCACATTTTTAATGAGATATAAACTTGTTACAATAATATGTCTATCCAAGTATTTATAGATTATCATCACCATAATTTTGACATTGATATTAAGATTCAAACTCATTCTTATCAAATATGAGTTTGATCTTTTATGGATCAATTTAAGTTGGTAAATTTGTTTTTTTTTTTGTGTGTGTGTGATATAATATTAAAATGTGTAGATGAACCACCACCTACATGTTAAATTGGAACATGTGGTGTGCTGGCTTAGCTTTTGACTGGTAGGGCCATGGCCACACAAAGCCATCCCATATGAGGGTCATCTTGTGTCAAAATATCAGGTAGTTCCACCTCCTAATGGACCCACCAATCTATGAATTAGCCAAGTTAATAAAGTTGGTCTCTTTTTCCCCCCTCCCTTTCTTCTCTTCGATATTATATCATTGAAAGTGAATCTGTAAAGTCAAACAACTAATTTAAAACTTGATATAGCCCAAGCCCATCTGGAGGGTTGTAAAGAGAATAATAGGAAATATGCTTAAAAGATTTTGAAAGTAACATTGGTTGAAAAAAAAATTGAAGGTCTTTGGCTCTATGATAGATAAAAGGATAAGAATAAGGTTATTTTATCTTTGAAATGATGCTTTATCTCCTTCACTATTAGCATTTGCCATAAAGAATGAAAAATACAAGGAACCATGTTTTAATTTAAAAACGTTATTTCCATAAGTAAGCGTAGTTTCATATGATTATTATTATCTTTATAAAATTGAGATAAAGAAATAGATAAGTAATAAGCATTAAAGTTGCTTTAAAAAAATTACAGCCTATTTTTTATAAAAAATATTTTCATATAAAAAAAAGGCACACATCATTAATTAACTAAAATAGAAGGTAAGGAAAATTAGAATTTAATTTCTATGTATGGTCAGTTAATTTTTATTACACTAGGTATAACTTTAAAGCAATTATTGTGATTTATTATTAAATAATTATTGTAAAATAAAAAGGCCAAAAAAATATAATCAGTTATTTAAATTCAAAAGGGTGTCTAATTATTAATTAGGGGGAAGAGAAATAAGAAAGAAAAAACTATAAATATAATGAGTTATATGATATTATTTTTTATAAAAATTATTTTTATCAGTGTGAAATGTTTATTAACTTTGATAATAATTAATCTATATAAAAAAACCTGACTAACCACTTAAAAGTATTAAGTTTAATATAACTCATATCAATTACTTATTGGTTTTTATAAAAGAATATAGATAAAGTATGAAGAATTATTGGATTGTTATATATCCACTTAAGTATGCCCGGTGGTGTGAAAAAGTGAAAAATCCTTTTGAGCCATTCACATATAAAGTAGATGAATCACACTGAAGTTGACGTTAAAAGAACAATCTTTTGGGTATTTCTTTTTTAATCTTTTCTCTTCGGTTAGTGGTTAGCTGAGTATCTTTGAGCTAATCATCCACATCTAAGAATAATTATAGGTTCAATTATGTAGCATTCAACCTTTTGATGTCGTAGACAAGGTTAAAAAGTGATGTTTAGTTAATAAAAGTAGCTTTTTGCTAGTGTTTTAGAAAAGAGAGAGAGAGAGAGAATAAGGGCAATAGAAAAAAGAGGGTGTTGTGATATCAATGTCAATGTGGAGTGAAGGATAATGAGTAATGAGTGAAGGGAACCAACCGTGGAAGTTTAAAAAAGAGTGAGATGCTTTAAGGGAATGTCACAATCTCTCTCTCTCTCTCTCTCTCTCTCTCTCTCTCTCTCTCTCTCTCTCTCTTACACACACACGAGGGCAATGCACGAAAACCCATTCACATATGTCACCAAAATGCAAGTGGATTCCACACACGTGCGCAACAACTTTCACAATAGGGTTGGTTCTCTAGTCTCCACCCAAGAAAGAAAAGAAAGTATGCATTGGGGACCAAGGAGGAAGGAGCTTCTTTAATTTTTTTGTTTTTTTTTTCTTTTGAGTTTTTTTTTTTTTAATTCACAACCACAGCATTTCTCTAATTTGAAAATAGATAACATTACTTCGGTCACTTAATAAATAAAATAATATTCTTTATACAAGTTTAAATTAATTTTTCTTTTAATTTATTTTTAACATTTGATTCATCTTTTATTTTTTAAGATTCAATTTGATTCTTTAATTTTTAAAATTAATTCGATTTAGTCTTTTAATTTTTTGGATTTAAGTTGATACTCTGATAATTTTTAAAATCAATTTGATTTGATTTTCTCATCTAAATCATTTTGAGAAATCATATCATTTAAATTTGGTTTTGCAATCTAGATGTGCATTTTATAAATGTTTAAAATGGTTACCAAGTGATTTTAAACAATTATAAGATATGATTTTTTTAACACTTAGTTCAATTTTAAAAATTAAAAAACCAAATTGAATCACAAAAATTAGAATATTAAATCAAATCTAAAAATAAATTAAATGAGTGATAAATTAATTTAACCTTTATAAATCTTTTTCATACGTTAATTATGAAATTGATTGATTGAATTATATATTTTATTTTAAAAAAGTTCAAATAGTGCTCACGTCAATTTAGACTTAATTACCTCTTGTGGAGAGGTTACGATGAGTCTATGAAATAATGAATATATAGGAAATATAAGGGCAAAAGTTAAAAACAGTTCCTGATCTCAATTTAGACTTAATTACCCCTTTTATTAATTATTATTACAAGTAAGGTTATAATACGTCTTGAAGAAAGAATAGAAGTTTAGAACATAGTTATTTAGACAAATTAAAATGATATTTTTTTTATTGGATAAGACAACTATGTACCTAAGGGTTGTCTATAGTGATTGTTTATGGATAATTGACTTTAGGCCATCTTTTCATGTGAGGTCATAATTCTTCTCAAACTTCTCAAATTCTTTTCAAACCACGTCATAAGTAAAGATTTTTGGCCGAAGCGAAGAGCATCTAAAAGGATTGTTGATAAGAGGGTTTTTTTAATGTAAAATGTTTAATGTGTTGTAAGTTTTAAGCAAATAATAAAAAAATCTCAAAATTTCAATTGTGACTTCAAGATTGGACATAGGTCGTGTTGATGATCCAAAGAGTATAAATTCTACCACTTATATCTAACCTTATTTTTTTTAATTATTTATATATATTGAATTGTTTGCTTATGTATTTTCTGGTATTGGTTTTTAAATCAACTCAATTCGAGTTTTAAAGAATTACATTGTTCAAAATTTAATTAAGGGATTTTGTTGTTGCAAAGAGATTGTAACAAGTTTCTTATAATAAATAAAAGAACAATTATAATCCTCGGAAGAGAAGTGAGAAGAATATCAAAGAGATATCTCTTACGATAAATATCAAATGAATTGTATTACTTTGTATTTTTATCCTTTTTTATATTAGAGGTTTTTTTTTTTTAATTAGGCCTTGAGATTTTTTCTCACACGGAGATATTTTTCATGTTAACATTTCCTTGTATTTTTTTATTTCTTATTTTACATCTCCGATTCCATTTAATTTCCATTTTATGTCACACAAAAGAAAAACTTTATTGATTGTACTATATCATAGTTTGAAATAATCCAATAATGTTAGATAATCCTACATTTTCCTAATAATATTAGTCAATATTATTAGTGATGGTTATCTTGCAATATATATATGTTTGTAATCCTTTTGGTGTATCTTGTCTCATACATCTTGTGCGGACACGTTGAAATAATTTTTTTTATGGCTTTTAAAAAAATATTAAAAAATATTATTAGAGGTAGTGATAGTCATGACGATGGCAATGAAGATGATGGTAGTAGCAAAAATATCATTGTCAAATGTAAGAAGTCTATGCTTTTTTAAAACTAAAAATCAAATTTACAATTTTTTTTGTTTTGGAAATAAATGTAAAAAATTTAGAAAATGAGTTAAAAATTATTTCAACTCTATTTTGACAAAGACGTTTTGTTTTCAAAATTACATTTGAAAACCATGAACCAAAAACTTTGCAACCATCCAAAGTGGACCCTTAGATCTCTTTTATTTTCATTATATTGGATGTTTAGAGTAATGTGTAATAAACATCAAATAATTTAATTTTTTGTAGATGGACAAAAAAGGAACACAAAAAAGCAACAAATAGAAGACTATGGTCAACAAAAAAAAATATTATATATGCATTAACAACATTGGAATCAAACTACGAGAACAGAATTGAACATCAGTCTCCATAATGACAAAAAAAAGTGAGATTAAATCTATTAATAATATTGTGAACATGCTTATTGTCTCTCTTGTTACTAGCTATTTTGATGTTCCATGAAAGAATGAATCATGAATAATTTTATGAGAAGTTTAGGCCAAATAATATTTCATTAAACATTGAAGCCCATGACACTAATTATGGTATAAGACAATTCGTGTGCCACAATCTCCTTTGCTTCATAATCTTTGTCTATGAGATTATATTATTAAGTTGGGTTCTGGTGGAGCAAGATTTTCAACAAAATGAAAGCACACATATTTACCTCATTGAATATGGTTTTAAAGTTCTTCCAATCTTCGTTTCACAAGGGTATTAAGGTATTTTTATTTTAAGAATGACTTTATTAGCAATCGTTGCACGAAAGTCATTTATTGGTTTTATTCCTAGGAAATGTGAATGTACTTAAGTGTATTACACATGATTTTGGTTGGTTGTATGACATATAATAACATCTCTATTTTGAATTAGTACATGTTTATGTTTCGTGACTATCATATGATGAACCCCATTGTGTAGATTCATTTGAATTTAATGTTATCTACATCTCATGTTGACTTTATAGCTAATTGTATAATTTCTTATATTCAACATTGATTTATGTGAAATAAATACATTCTTACATTTTTTTTTCCTTAACATTTGCATTAAATGTGTTACATTTTTTTAATGACAATTATCCAATCCTCGTGCATATCTTATCCCCTATTGTTGGTTTGAAAAGCATTGACACTAACAATTGATTTTAGTTCATATATAATGCTACCAAATTTAATGCAATCTTAATTGTGGTGTCTCCATTAGGGGCATGACGACCACAATTTTTAGCTAGGAGGCCATAACAACCATATTTGGCACAAATAATGTGGAGCCCATCATATTAAATTTTATACCAATGAACATTAAAGCAAACTTCATCAACTATAGGTTGAATAAGGTCAATTTCAGTATAGTTACATTCAAAATGCCATCTATCCACCTTGATAGTTTAGTGCCAATGTTAACTGATTTATCCACTACAATAGTCATTGCAAATAAATAAAAACTTAGTATAACAGTGCAAATTCAACCCATAAAACCTTATCCACACCACTGTTCTTTCAATTTTTTTCATGGGGAGATGTGAATTTTGAATTCCATTGTGTTACTACCTAATAATAATCAAACATCATCTAGAGTTCATTTGAAATAATTTTTCCATGTTGTCAAATATTGTAGTCCACATTTATCTCTAGTAATTTGATAACAACAACATCCTACATTGAATAACAAAACTCTTGAGACACAATCATCCAAGTGGACCTTCGATAGTAAATGGTTGCAACCTTATATTCCATGCAAACTTAATATTGAGCCAATAAATCTATCAACTCTTTCATAAACATTGATATGTTGTTCCCGATGATTTTGATAAATAATAGGTGGTGGTGGTGGTGCCACAATTATATATCACTACCATTATCTGATTGTTCATTTGGTGGAAACTGTAACTCTATCATCATAGTAGAAAAAAAATGAAATACTATCATTAGTTATTGATGTTTTAAAACTCTTGATTGAACTAATTGATTGAATTGAAAATCAAACTTATGGTCGATCCAATTATCTTTTTTTTTTTATTAGAATTGCATATGATTGACTCGACTCGGCTTTGAACTAGGCAAAATCGATGACTCAACTTATTTGGAGTTAACAAGTTGTCTTTCTCTTCACATGTTGTGCATCATCCAAAGAACAACGTTTTCTTTACACTATCTAATATGCACACTCAACTGTTGTAGTTTACAATGCAATCATGTTGGTTGAATTTTCATATGCTCAGAGTGATAAAGTTTTCCTACGTGATGAGTGATCATGTTGAAGTCTGAAATAAGAAAAATACATTTTAAATTTAAAATTAGGAAACAAATTGACATGAGAGAATATTTAAATCCATATTTATGAAGTAGGTTAAAGATTTTTAATCATTTTCAAATAGTCATATTAATTCAACTATACATGAGAAAACTTATTCATATAATGTCTATCTTATAAAATTAAAATATTTAATATATACCGGTTCAAATGATTCAACTAGTGACTTGGTATTTTCATAGAGGGTGTCAATCATTTCTCCTCAGATTGGCTGATAAGGGAGTATTTGACTTTTTATGAAGTAAAAACTAAAATGTTGTATAATTTTCTGTATTCTTAGTTGTGAAATCTTTTATGTTCACTTGGTGAAGGTCTCTGAAAAAGGTTATTATGTTTTGGAGTGTGATTGGATTGGTTTAACGTATTACTTGTAAAATTACAATTTGTATTATTTTCCATTAAACTAAACATATCTTATGGTTAGTTTATTTTTTTTAAAGAAATCCAACTTTAGCTTTTTTGTTAAAAAAAAAACTAGTGACTTAGCTATTCCAACTAAATCAACAACTAGTTCGATTCTAAAAAATATTATTAATTATTTTAATACTAAACTAAATTTCATTCATTCACTACATATTAGATAATTGAATTTCACTCCCATTTTTTGAAAAGACAACCTATTTTTGTTTTTTAATGACCGAGAAGACACAAATCACATGTCATTAGTTGATAATCATTAAATATGTCAGTTATTTAATACTACTAACTAACACATGAAAATTGTTGATTATTTTGCAGCTCCTTAATTCTTTACTTACGACCTGTATTGCAAATCGTACTGAAAAAACAATAACATATAAGATTACTCATATGTTAACAAATTTAGACAAATTAATGATAATAAGGTTTTTGACACACAAAAAACATCAAGGTTGAATCAAATGAATCACAAAATCAGTCATATATATCATAATGAAACATATTATTACAAAACAACGTTTCTTAAATGGTGGGGCTAATGATAGAATTGAAACAAGATCATTATAATCTTCATTCAACTCTGATGTAACATGGGTAACCTAACTAGGATAAGATTTTGCAACCCTTAGGTGTATAATTCACAAGATAATAATTATACTTGCAAACAGTGAGATTATTTATTTGAAAAGCAAATAATGCTTAGTTTAGCTACCTGTATAAATATTAAAACTTGCATTAATTGTCAAATTATAATTAATAGAAAAAGTTGAGCAGAAATTAAAATCTATTACAATAACTTTTATTATTATTATTATTATTATTATTATTATTATTATTATTATTATTATTATTTCTTTCACAACTCCATAACTTTAAATTGCCATAAATTGGCATCTTTGAACGTTTTGCATAAATGATAATTTGGCAATTTTAAGTTAAACGGAATATATTGTAATTTCAAAAACACGAAACATGTTAGTGTTGGTAGGTTTGCTTTCTACAAACACTTAGACAAAGGAATCATGGCAAATTTTTAAAAATAATATAATTAAATTAATTAATTTGTTGCCCAGGCCTTCTCCTCTCAATTTCGAGCGCGTGACCACAGGTTTCGCGTCAATCGGACGTCCCGATCAAAAGTTATCGCCTTCCATAATTTACGAAAAAACTGCAAAAATCCTGCACCCCCTTTTTCCCTGCCACGTGTCACCATTTGGGCCTAACACGCCCCAATTGGACGTGTTTAAACACGTCCCAATTGGGCGTGACCCATTGCCCCATTTTGCCAAATATTCCTAAAATTGCCTCCTTTTTCAAATTAATTAATTTAATTATATTATTTTTAAAAATTTGCCAAGGAATCATATTTAAATTTTAAATTTTGATTCTTTCATTCTCTTAAAAGAATACAATAAAATTTTTGTGATAAGAGAGACAAACAAATCTAAATATTTATCCCTAATTAGTAAACTAACTTTTTTTTTTATAAAAAAGATTGTTTACTTTCAAGTATGTATATGTAACATTTTTCTGATGATTGGATTTAATTTTTTTAAGTTATAAATGCAAAATATTTATTAATTTTGTAATTTTATTTTCTTTCTTGATAATATTTTTAATTCAAAAATTTATACACAATATTAAAATCTTACTTTTAAGACATCCATATTCAATTTCATATTACATCCATTTCGAAATACAGAAAGTATTTACCACAATCCCACATTCACAGCATATTCTTTGATTTTTTTTTTACAGAATATTCTTTGAATTAATCATTGAAGAAAGTAATTCTAAAAAGATATGTACTATCGGTTGAATTAATTCTTAAATGATTCAAAATATATTATAAGTCTCTCTCTCTATTTTATTTATCAAATTAACCCTAATGTAAAAAATTTTAAAGCAAAGCAAAGAAGTGTATATGTGAGAATAAAAAAATTAAACAATAAAACACATCCATTTTTTTTTAAATTACATTATTTAAAAACTGATACAACCAACATTTTATTTTACAGAAGTTGAATTTCACAACTTTGCTCTCCCTCTCTCAAACTTGGCTGTTATTTCTTATTAGATCATGACTGAGTCAGATGCAGTCAACAGATAATCAGAATACACAGTCTACTGAATTAATGCTCCTGATTCTCCTGATCAGAAAAGTTCCACCGGAAGCATGTGGTCCTGGCCACACAATGACCGTCACAAGCGTCACGTGAATGCTCAGAAAAAAGCAACAACATAAAACAACAAGAACAACCGAGTGCAGTGAATCACGTGTCTTTCACACCACCCTTAATAGCTGCATCATTTCATGCATGCCTTTTTCACTGAGTGGCACAAGGGTAATTTCCACTCAAAGGAAAAGGTTAGTTCTGTAAATTCAAACCCACCTTCACGTTTCAGAGGCTGCGCTGTCATCATTATTAATTTTATCCCTAACTTGCTCCTACTAGATCTTAATTATTAAGAAATCTTAGATGCATGAAACGTATCATATGATAATAGTTACTTATTAATATTTAGGATTACTAATTCTTAAATCTCCTCATTTCAACTTCCACTTGCAGCGGAGATTCATTTTTTTTTTTTTTTGTGCTTAACTAAGATCTAATTAATTTAATTAATATAATATTATAGCCACGTGAAGATGTGAAACTACAAGTGGCTTAAACCTAAACAAATGATTTTTTTTGTAGCTTTCAATCTTCCATTGTTATAAGAATTTCAAAGTTTGAGTAAGCTATCCCTTTCCATTATAGATATATAAATATAAGAGAATATTTCTTGTTAATGAGTTGGCAAGAGTAAATTACAAATAAATGCAATTGTTAAAAGTTAGTGAAAGATGGAGATCTTCAAACCAATTTGAGTATGCCGTACATCCCAAATTAACTTGATTCTGTTTCGGTTCAGAAAAATCAACTATTCAATTCGTTTTGTGACATGAGGAAAAATAATTAACGTTTCACGTACTTGGAATGTCTCAGTTATGATAGACAAGTTCAAACAAAAATAATAAAATACTAAATATTACTACTAAGTTCAAGGGTTTGGAAACTTGAAAGACAAAATTTTCTGTATGGATCAAAGAGCTATCTAACAAATTTATAGTGTAAGGTGTAAGGAAATAATTTTATATTAAAAAAACTCTATTGAGTAAATTTTATAGTTTTACATAAATTCACTTTTATTTTTTGGTTTAAGTGCTTTTATGTTTACTGATGTTTTGATAGGCTCTACATCTTTTGGAATCTGAATTCTTTATTTTTATTTGATATAAATGAATATTAATTAATAATATAGTACTATAATGATTTTAAAATATATTGTAATTATAATGAGAAAATTTATGAATGATTAAAATCTTTGATATTGTGAGAAAAAATAATCATATCTTAGATAATGATGTAATTTTTTTAAAAAAAATTCATTAATATGTTTTCCGACTCAATGTTTAAATAGCTAGTTCTATCTTATTTATGAAACTTTATTCATTCAACTTTTATTGATACATATTAGCCCTCAATCTATATGGTTATCTACGTATTATCGCTTTTAATAATGCTATCTTTTCAAAGTTAGGATAAGATGATAGCTGGTCATGCATACGTATGAACAACTTAGCAATGCTATGCCTATATCTATCTTCCATAAAAAAAAAAAAAAGAAAAAGCAATACTATATATCTATCCTACAGCTTATAATTTTGTACAGGAAAGTGATGTTATTAATGAACACTCTAGCCATGTGTTTACATCCTCAGAAAAAAGCAGGAAAAAAAAAAAGATAAAAATTGACAAGTGACGCAATGAAAATAAAGAAAAAAATAAATTGCGAAGCAAATACGTTTTCTCCAACCGACGAATAACTTATATTTCAAGATCTGTAAATTTAGTGATGAAGGTCTACGTAAAAATAAATAAATAATGAATATCAATTTAGCATTTTAGCGCATATTTAAATCAAACTTTAAACGTACAGTTCAATAAAAGATTTACCTGATTTTTATATATAATTACATATTTTCTTTCAATTTAGTTATGTAACATAAGATTATATGTCATTTTATTAATATACTTTTTTTTCTGATTTTTATGCAGTTATATATAAAATGAAAGAGACCAAAATAATGTAAAAAATAAAATAAAATATTAGATACAATTTTATTAAATTTTGATAAATAAAACTGTAATTTGTTTAAAATTGTCATCAGTTTTAATTTATATTTCTTTTTCCACAAATATCCTTCAAAGCCAATCCATTGTATACTACAAAAGTAGTATGCAATCAAATAAAGTATTCTAGAATTCCAGAAAAAAAAATGAAATATAGTATTCTAAAATACTAAAAAGCTTTCCTGTATTATGTAATTCATCAAAAAAAAAAATTGAAAAATACTAAAATCTTACACGTCAAAATATTAAAAAAATGCTACTTATAAAAATCAGGTAAATCT
>PYAF01000715.1:309349-343197 GCA_007407185.1 Glycine tomentella | reverse complement strand
AAAAAAATGCTACTTATAAATATGGTTAATAAATGAGTATAAAAAAAAAATTTAAAATCATCAACCCTTACAAATATTCATATTTCAAAAAAAATAATTTTTGATCAAACAAACTCAAGATATCATGATGAACACCTAAAAAACTTAATTTTTTTTTTTACTTTTACAAAACAATATTATAATTTCCCAAATCATAATTTTTATACAAGTGTGACATTAATTTTTTTTACTATGATTTGTACTATCCAAATTCTTCATTATTAACCTAACACTCTAATTTCTTTCATTTAAACACTATATTATTAATATGCAATATTTATTATTAAATTAATCCATCAGAATTTAATTAATCACTTTTAATAATATATTTTTTTTCAAATTACTATTTTTCATTCACATACTCAAATGAGACTTTAAAATATATCAAGTCAAATATAATTTGGATTAACTATTTGTTATTTAAGGATTCTCACATTTGAACACCACCCATATCCTCTCCCAAAAAGTCAGTAAATAATAATAATTTATCAAGAAAGGCTAGTTTAATTGACAGTGCGTGAGTTCCGTAAATTTCTTAATATCATTTTATAATAATAATAATAATAATAATAATTAGAAGAGTGGGTCCAATAAGGGTTGAGGTGACGTGGCAATAGTTTGGCGCAAAAATGGAGGTAAACGGAGGATATAGACTGCAGGGGAAGTGAACCAAGACATAAACATAACATAACATAAGAAGAGAGAAAAAAAAAAGAATGAATGAATAAATAATCATGCATTATGTTTCTATTCTTCTTCTACCATAACACAACTATGATGAACACCATATAATAATTAATAACAATAATTTAGTAATACTCTCTTCAGTGTCAATTCCATCTTCACTTCACTTCTCTTCTCTCTTCGCTTCAGTATTCAATCATTCACAAAACGCATACTTTTCTCTCTCTTTCTCTCTCATTCATTCTCAGTTTTTTTTGCTTTGCTTTTCTTTTTTCTTTGGTTTTTAATTCTCCGTTTTCCAAATCCATGATTGCATCTCGCCGCTGCGAAACCGTTCCGCCACCGTCGATTCCCGATCTCCGGTGACCGGAAAATGATCCCTTTCGCGCATCCGAATCCCAACATGGGAAGCCGCAACAACAACAACAACAACGCCACCGCCGAGACGGTTTTCGCCGCCGCCAACGCCATCGTCGCCGCCGAATCCAGAGTCCAACCCACCGACGCGCCGGTGAGTTTCTCTCTCCTCCTTTTCTCTCTCTTGTTTGTGTCTGTGTACGTGCGCCTGATTCCTCGCTTTTTGTTTTCCTTTTCGATTTTCAAAATTCGATGCGGTTTTGGTTACCGAGAAAAGAAAACAACGTGCGAAAGGAGTAGGATCTTGTGTTCTGTGTTTGCTGTTTCGTGTTTTTATGTTTCTCTCTTTTTCTTTTTTTTTATAATTTCCATGATGGTGAAGGTCTGGTCTAGTCTTTTATTATTTGACTCTATGGTGGTGGCGTTGAAAGGTTTGAAATTGTGAATCGCTTTTTCTTTTTCTCTTTTCGTTTTGTTTTGAACATCTCAAACTGTTTCGTTTGTGGCTTTAAAAGGTGTAAAAAGAAGGAACTTTGGAGTGTGGATCCTGGGGTGTCTCCCTTTTTTTTTATAAAAAATTATGAATTTATGTTTCATAATTAATCAGCTATAAGGGTTTGCAAGTGAAGAAGCAAAAGCAGCCTTGAATTTTTATTTTTTGTTTGTATAGTTTTTCATGTTTTCTGCCTTCTGTGTGCTTTGATTGATTTACCTACCTGTCAAGAAGCACAAACAGCATTGAATTTTCATTTTTTATTTTTAGATTTTTTCTTGCTTTCTGCCTTCTGTGTGTGCTATGATTGATTTACCTATCTATCAGAGGTTTAATTCTATCATTATTATTAGTACATAATATTTGTGTTAATTAACTCTTGAGCTATATAATCTGCAGTTTAGTGTTCTGCAATTCAAGTTAATGTCCTCTTTGTAGTGCATGGTTAAGTGAGAAACGATCTTTTGGGAGATAGTTTTGAGTTAACAAGTTGACATGATGATTTCATAAGCTTTCTTTCCTTGCAAATGATGAAAATTTTGG
The DNA here is from genome assembly GCA_007407185.1 of Glycine tomentella. Lineage (NCBI taxonomy): Eukaryota > Viridiplantae > Streptophyta > Magnoliopsida > Fabales > Fabaceae > Glycine > Glycine tomentella. The sequence goes on along the minus strand of PYAF01000715.1, from coordinate 341,081 downwards.
ATTAAATTGAGAGCATTGTTTTTTGAGTTCTAGTTCTTCTGGCCTGTTATGTGGTTCTAACTCTAATGCCAATTAAAACTGATGAATTGATGATTATATTATCATGGGGATTGACTTCAGTTGTCTACACGTGCGGTCCACAATCTGTCCGAGAAACTGCTGTTTTTATCATGTTGCAGACCTTTGATTGTGCTTGTAATAAGCTCTCCAGGTTTTATTATGGCTAGGTGCTTCTGGGTTACTCAAACTTGCCTTTCAAAAACATATCAATGCAGTTAATGTGTGAGAATTTGGTCATTGGTCAATGTCTGAAATTGGCGGCGCTGTAAAACTAACTTGTCCTGCCGAGTAGCGACAATGGAATTTAGTTCTCATTGAATGCTATTTGCAAATAGGATGAGTTTGAAAATAGATTAATGCATTTGGGTGATATTGGTGGTTTTTCTCCTTCTCTTAAAGGAATGAATTCATGCTTTTCGTGTCGCTATTCAGCAATGATTGTTCTGTCAATGTGATTGGCTGATATTGGTGGATATTTCCTACTTCTGTTGAATGAATGAAGTCATGCACTCATGCTTTTTGTGTTGCTATTCGAATTCTTTATATGTCTACTAATGATGTTTGTTCATGCGATTCTTCCATGTACTATAAAAAATGTTATGCACTCATTTGAAATTTAAATGTTTGTTGATTCTTTTGATTTGATTGCTGACATATATTTTTCATATCTTTGGTGTAATTAACTATGTCTGTCAAACAGTTTACAGACATAGAAAACTTAGACTTTTCTTCTTTGCTTTGCAATGGGTAGGCTAATGAATCAGTCTATAAGCTTTAGTAGCACCCTGTCCTCATTAGTGGCTATTGGAAATTGAAGACGGCTACAATTTTTTTTTTTTTTTGAAGAAAGTCAATGTGTGTGTATGTTGATTAGCTATCAGAAATTAGATGTGCTTACTATGGAAACTAAAATTCTAATGGATATTCCATATCTGTGTAATATCTTTTGTTTTGGCCACAGCACTTTTTTGTCTTTAAATATTGAACCATGTGTAACTTAAACCTGAGAATTGGATAATGTGTAACAAAATTGCCAAAATGATAATAGTCACAGATCACGATATTTGGTGCTAATTTAGAGAAATTCAGCACTATTTTGGTATATCCTAAAAAATTTCGTTCTCTGTAAATGGATTGATATTGCTAGTGACTGTGACTAATGTTTTGATTCTGTTCCAACTTCTGATATATAAATTTTTATTCACTAACTGCAGAAAAAACGTTGGGGAGGCTGCTGGAGCCAATATTGGTGTTTTGGATCTCGTAAGAGCAGTAAAAGCAGCAAGCGAATTGGCCATGCCGTCCTTGTTCCAGAACCTGCTGCTCCAACAGGTCCAGCTGCTGCTGTTGCTGCTGCACCAAATCCTTCAACCGCCATTGTAATGCCGTTCATTGCCCCTCCATCTTCTCCTGCATCTTTTCTCCAATCTGATCCACCATCTGGTATTCAATCACCACCTGGATTACTTTCACTCTCTGCTCTTGCGGCCAATGCTTACTCTTCTGGTGGTCCTGCAACCATGTTCACCATTGGTCCATATGCCTATGAGACCCAGTTAGTTTCTCCACCTGTATTTTCAGCCTTCACAACTGAACCATCCACTGCTCCATATACTCCCCCACCTGAATCTGTGCAGCAAACGACACCTTCATCACCCGACGTTCCATTTGCTCAATTGTTGGCATCTTCACTGGACCGGGCTCGTAAGAGTAATGGGAATCAGAAGTTTCCATTATACAATTATGAATTTCATCCTTATAACCAATATCCTGGAAGCCCAGGTGGGCAGCTCATATCACCTGGATCAGCATTTTCAACTTCTGGCACCTCAACCCCATTCCCTGATAGACCCCCTACTCTTGAATTCCCCAAAGGGGAAACACCAAAGATCTTGGGTGTTGAACACTTCTCCACCCGAAGATGGGGTTCAAGACTGGGATCTGGATCATTGACGCCAGATGGTGCATGGCAAGGTTCAAGACTAGGCTCGGGATCCTTGACTCCTGATGGTGTTGGGCTAGCTTCGCGATTAGGCTCTGGGTGTGTGACACCTGATGGTCTGGGGCAGGAATCCAGGTTAGGTTCTGGCTGTTTGACACCTGACAGTACTGGGCCAACCAATCAAAACAACATCTCTGTGCAAAGACAGATTTCTAAGGAAGCAACTCTTGCAGATTCAGACAATGGACATCCTAGCAATGCAACGTTGGTTGATCACAGAGTTTCATTTGAATTAACTGGGGAAGATGTTGCTCGGTGTCTTGCAAATAAAACTGGGGTATTGCTTCGAAACATGTCAGGGTCTTCACAAGGTATATTGACCAAAGACCCTGTTGACAGAGAAAGGGTGCAAAAGGACACCAATAGTAGCTGTAACACGTGTACAGAGAAAACTGACGATAAGCCTGACAATCCTGTAGGAGAAGGAGAGCAATGCCTTCACAAGCAAAATTCTGTAAATTCTTCCAAAGAATTCAATTTTGACAACAGGAAAGGTGATGTTTCTGTTACTACTGGCAGTGGCTCTGAGTGGTGGACTAACAGGAAGGTTGCTGGGAAGGAAGGTAGATCAGCCAACAGCTGGGCTTTCTTCCCAATGTTACAGTCAGAAATGAACTAAGGTTTTAGTTTATTGCAACATGACTTAACCTGTATGGTATAAAAGCAAAAAGGATTTTTCATTTCTCTGCAGAACCTTTAGTATACTGAAATGTATATTTGAAGACCTTATCTTGAATGCTTCTGTTCATCATATACCTTTGAGGAAATAGTAGTAAATGGATGATTGAGTAAGAATCAGATGAACCAACAGTTGTTATATTCCTTGAGGACCTAAAGTAGAATGCAAGGGGAGCATAGTGGTAGTAGGTAGGGACCAATAGTGGGTTATATTATATTTATATAATTGTGAAACATTACTTCTTGCATTTCATCCTTTCAAATATACAGAAATAGCAAAGTACAGGTATTTCATGTTGTGGATTATTGTATCATTTCATATGCAATAATGAAAAAAAAATATTATTTATCCTTTTTATGTTTATTATTGTAGTTTTTGGGGGGCAATTGGATTTATAGAAAACCTGTACATTTGATAGGGTCTCTTAGTTACATGCCTCTGCAATTGTTGCAAAGGTGGGGTAGTTTCAAAAATGCATGTGGTGCACATAGGTGGGTTCTCTATACAGCTATATGTTTCTACATGTTTACCTGTAGTTGTGCCTTCTAATTAATGCAATGCTTCAATGGGGGAGCTACACTTCACCTACCACAAACTTCGTACTCATCTGCCACTAACTGAGGCACGGTCCCCTTGCATGAATGTGCAGCAGCAGTTCAAAGGCTGCAACCAAGTCGTTCTGGCTCATCATTTGCCGGCTGGTTCAGTTTGATTCCTCATTTCAATTTTCAAGCCAAAGGAAAAATTATAATAAAAATGGAAAAGAAAGAAAAGAAAAGTGATTTGATTTTTTCATATCAGATGGTGGCAGAAGTGTATGTTTGTCATATGAGGGGGGACCCTTATAGTGCCATGCACTATGTTGTGTAGTGTTTGTCTTAGTTGTTTCTTCTTGTCTTGTTGTCTTGCTAAGTCCACCGATTAGTGCCCCCATTGGACAAAATGTTTCGCTTTCGGGTCCAACCCCCTTCAATCATAGGTGGGTGCCTTGCTTCATTCAACCACCTGCAGTATCAAACTTTTTCTCTTGACCTTGTCCAAAAAGCAAAAGCTTTGTGGATTCACAACGCATTGGATATAATAAGGAGTGTTCATGGGTACGGATTACTTGTAAATTTGAATTGATTTAAACTGATTCAAATAGTTTGGGTTGAGTTATTTATGTATTTGGGTCAAAACTGAATCGAATCGACCAAAATCGTTCATGTATGAATTGGGTCACCGGTTTAGATTTATAGATCAGGTCAAAATCGAATTGAACTGATCAAAATTGATCAAATTTTTTAGAATTGTTTTATTTTACTTTAAATACTGTTAATATTGAGACTCCAAGTGTTTGAACTGCAAGTGTTGGAATTGCAAATTTTGAGACTATTAGTGTTGAAACATCTTAAAAAATTATTTTCAGGTATATTGTTATTTTTTTTACTTTTTTTCATATTTATTTTTTCTGTCATGTTAAAAATATTAATGGATCATATTTTATTTATTTGTTTCAGCAAATCTGATTGTAACAAATATAGTTGTATCAAATATGACTGCAACAAAACTTATTATAAGAAATTAGTTTGTAGAAAATGATTGTGATTCAAACTATTATAGTAAATCTCATTGAAGGATATTTTATTTTAATTTGCATTAGTCTATTTTCAAATATTATGTTGATGGTATTAAATGAATCAACTTTACTACTTTCAGACATTTGATAACAATGTGTTAATTGTATTACATATTTAGATGAATCATGATATAAAATAATGGTTCTAAGAAAAAATGATCAAATTTAAATGGATAATCCGTTAGTCCGAATTAAACCAAATAGTTCATAAATGAGTTAGCTTGTGTTGAGTTTCAAAAAAAAAAAAATATAAAAATTGAACTAAATCAAACTGATCAAATTTTATCGAGTTGAGTCCTGAATTTGAATAAAATCAACCCCAATCGATCCACAAACACCCTTAAATATAACCTATGTCGCGCTTAAAAACTAATTAGATCATATGAGATAGTACGGTTTCTCAACTGAAAAAAACTAGTTAGATCATATGCAGTAGTATGTTTCTCAACTGAAAAATAGTGTTGCCATATCCTATTTTTAACCTTTGCTAGATTAGAGTACCTTTTGACTACTTTGCAAAATACCCTTTTGAAAATACACATAATTGAATAATTTTTTAGTAATATAATTATAATAAAATAGATAAATAATCAATTTGTATTTAGTAAGTTTGAAATAAATTGAATACTCGCTTCAAATAATTATGTGTACTTAATTACTTCTAGGATTAAAGTGTTTTTAATTTCTATTTTTTAAAAAACAAAATTGGTTTTAGTTTTTGATTTTAAAACATCGGTTTCAATCTCTAATTTTTGAAATAACCAAACTTTGATAATAATAATAAAAATAAAACTTTAGATATTTTAGAAAATATAAGTACAGAAATTATTGGTTTTAAAATTTGAAATTTTTTTAGAGACTAATAATACCATTAACTCTTACTTATATTGCAAATTTGTTGAGGTTGAAGATTTTTTTTTCCATGAAATTTCTTTATTCAAATTTACACAATTCTTTTTAAGGATAGATCTGGTTGAGAATAAAAAAAATGAAATAGAGAAAGAATTAAAGTAGAGAGAAAGAGGTGTGAAATTCACATTGAGTGAAATTTCTTCTCCATTCATCTCCTCCCCTTCTTAGCAACCAAGCCTACCCTAAGTATTGTGGTGCTTCCATTCACCCGGTCTTCTCCTAACAATTACAACTTTGGTTTTTCATTTGGATTGCTCCAAACTCAGTTTGAAGAATAAACTCAATTTTGTGACATGCTAAAGAGGTGTGGGATCCACACTTAGAATGAAAATTTTCTCTCAATTCATCTCTTTTCCTTATTAGCCTTCAAACCTACCCAAAGTGACGTGGTGCTTCCATTCACCTGATTCATCATCTACTCCTAACAATTACAGCTATGTTTGGTTTTTCACTTTGGGGTGCTCCAAACTCAGTTTGGAGAGTAAACTCAATTTTATGACATATTTGATTATCCTCAAAAGTACGTCAGCACATTAAAATTCTATTTGAAAACCTATTTTTCTAATAGCAAAACTTGGGTTGCTTTTACAAACTCAATTTGCAATCTTAATTTTAATCCAAATACGCTCTGCGTTATTTACATAATTTTTAATTATAATTAAGATATTCAGTTGCTCTAAGGTGGGGCTTAATATGATTATTGAACCTGCATCTGGAATTGCAATTATTTATTTATTTGTCATCCTCTTATCTCATTCTTTCGGACTTTTCCTTGTCTATTCGTGGTTGGGCCTTGCTGGCTCCGTTCACATCACAATACTTTGATAGGACTGTTAATTTGGGCTGGTCCATTTCGGCCAAGTAAGATAACAGGTCAGGGTATATGAAATTAGGCAACAAATTATTTTTTGAAAACTACGGTTTTCTTTTTCACACCCCAATTTTTTTTTTTTTTTTTACTTTTCAAACATTAGTTTCTGAAAAAGAGAGAATGCAAAGAGAAAAGGGTGCGAAAAGAAGTTTCCCAAACTCTGTTGATACATCCAAAGAAATTTTTAGTGGGCTAAACAAATTCATCCATAGACTTAGGTTTTAGTTGGTTAAAAATTGGATTTCTTTTTAAGAATTTTAATGCATAAAATGAAAAGAAAATAAAAATCATACCATTGAAAATAAAATTATTGTTAAAACACTCTTTGACTAAATCAAGTGATTGGGCACAAGTGATTAATATGTTGAAGTTAAGATCGAATCGTTTAGGTAGTATCTGAATTCGATCCTTGGTGAAAACAATTATTGATCAGTCTTTACTTATCTTTTGATTGAATTTTGAATTAGTTAGAATTCCTTTTTCCTCATGAATAGTTATCAGTTAAAATTTAAACATACATTTATTTTTGTTTGTTTTTCTCCTTTTTGGAACATTGCCTTTGTGCTTCAGATCTTGGCCTTTATTCAAAGTTTTAAAAAATAAAAGTTAAGATTAATTTTGTCTTTTCAACTTACAATAATATTGTGGTTTGCATTTAAGTTAGGTGCAATTATTATTATTATTATTTAATTTTAATTAAACTCAAACAAGACCATTTTTTTTATTTGTAGAAATTGAATATAATACCAAAAGGTTTACAATATTCACGCAATGTGCTTAATTAAGTGAACTAAACTCTCTTGATAAACAAGACTAACTGTACACTGTTTTTGGACCGGGGTAGGGATGGTGTTCCAAACTTCAAGGGTGAGGGTGGAGAAGGAAGATGGTTATGTTAAAAGAAATGGCGTAAAGGAAAAGTAGTGTTCCAAACTGATGTTGTCAAAGCTAAAAGGAAAGTTGCACCCAAATTATGTAGGTATAAAATACACGCAAATAGTAGTATTAATATTATTATTATTTTTTGGTCCCTCCTAGTATCTATCCTCATAATGAGTGTGAGAGTCATCGTATTGGGAGTAATGCCTTTCCTAACTGTGTTATTGCTTGATGAAGAATTCGTATTGGAGAAGTTCTTCAATTTAATGCCTCAAGTTTGTTTATCACTCCATATGTTGATTTATTCTAATGGAGAGAGAATATGTTTGAGAAAGGGTAAGACGCGTATAAACTCTCATGGTGAAAACCAAAAAGAGAATAAACGGAATATTTATGTGTTTAGACAGATTAGGAGAATAGATTGAGTTGATCTATACGCAACAACATAATTGAGAGATAGAAAAATATTGCAAAATTATTATTTTCCCCAGTAATTGCAGCATTTCCACAATTTATTTGCAATATTAAGTCATGCGGTTTAAAGGTTTAACAATATTTTAACATATAATTATCAAAATGTTTAGAATATTACTATTTTTTTTAAATGTTGCTAATTAATTCACTTATTTGCAACTTCTAAAAAGATTCCCTATTATTTTGTTACTGGCGAAAAATGTTGTTAAGTTACTTTTTCGTAACCTTTGAATATATAGTTGTTTCTTCTAATATGTTTTTAAGACGAATCAAAACACTCAAAATCAAGAAACTCTAACATGGACATCTAGCTAGAAAGATTTCAAAGTATACAAGTTATTTCCCAAAAGTAGGAATTCTATCAGAAGCAGAAAAAAATGTAACGTACTAAGGATATCATGTACTTTAGCATTTTATTAACAATATAGTTAGTGGCATAAGAAACTGTACTGTAATTTGAATAGTAGTATCCACAACTAGCATCTGCAAGTTCATGATGAACAGAACCTTTTCATATGGATATTTAATAGAGCTATCTTCAACTATATGAGGAATATATCAATGTTAGTTCATCAATTTCCTTGTGGCAATAATGTAACATTATTTTAATCTACAATCAAATCAAAGTCGGTTATCCAAAGTCTATTATCCTTGTAACTTTATTAAAACCAACAATAGGCCCCTCGCTAGAGCCTAAAAAAAATCTTCTTGAATTAATTTCTCTTCATACTAATGTTATATCCTTACCTTGATCAACCTTCACCAGCACATTGACTAAGAGTAATATCATTTCATTTAATTAATAAAATCATATATGAATATACAAGGTGTTGAATTCATCCCAATTCCTATAGATCTGTGTTCATCAGATAAGCTACAATCGTTGAGTTCTAGCAAGACAATGGGTCTGAATGAGTCATAGGCTCAGTAGAAATGTACTGAAAGTCAAAGGTGTGTGTGTGGTTGCCGATTGTACTGAAAGTTGAAAAGTATCATTTCTATTGGTAATTTTTACTGGCTAGAAATGTAAAAGAAGTTGAGAGAATACAAGGAAAATAGAGCTAAAAAAAGACTCCTTGATATGATGAATATTAGAGAAGAGAGAAATTAAAAAATTTGTGGCTAGTAATTGAGTTGACTAGGGATCCATTCCATAGAATAATGACTAATCTCAAAATGTACGCAGTTGAAATTTACTAAACACATTTACTTCAACATCACTTTTTAAACAAGTTGTCTCCTTACGAAAATGATAATTTCGTACATGCATGGTCAAAGTTGGATGCATGTATTGGACTTTTTCATAGACATGCAGTATGAACGTGCAACCAAAAATTAATGTCCTTTGAAACAATTTTCCTGTTCAGCTTTCTTTATATGCAAGACGTGCATTAATGACCATGGAAATTTGCAAGTTTCTGTTTTCAGGGGATATATTGCATAATGTATTTTGGGGTTTCCTAATTTGTAATGGACACATGGGAGAAGAAGAAAATACGTAGTTGAAAATTTTTATTAAAAAACATGCACATACATGCTTGTTTATTTTACTACTTTTAAATTAGTACGTATTGGCTCTCATTACATAAATTATAGCTGAGGCTAAATGTCGCCAATCGCAAAGTAAATGTTTCCTTTAACATTGGTTGGGCTAATTAATGCTACAGTAACTTTTATCAAATAAAAATAACAATAGTGTGTCACCCTAGCTAGGGTTTTCAATCTTCTATCATCAACCGATGAAGTTAAATTAAAAAATAAAATAAGTTTCTAGCGACGATTCGTGTCAGTTTAAGTCACATTATATTAACAAAGTTAGTATCAACATGGTAATAGATACTAAATTCCTCAGTTATTTTACTATTTTGTTATAGTGAAGGGTCAAAGTTGATGTCACATTTCTAATGTTTTCTTGCTGATACTAAGAGAAAATTTATATTTATCTTAGAATCGATATCACTGATACGCTTTATTGGCTTGTAAATTGGACACGTTTCCTTCGAATCCATTCTATAGATTTAACAAACTAGTGTGACGTTCATTATATGTATTTTTTTTCTCGCTTGTGATTGAGATAGCTAGGTTGACGTTGAACAGAGACTCAGTTTTGTCTACAAAACTTTGCCAAACGGGTTGGAAAAACTTGGAGTACAAGATATCAAGTTTGAATTTGGTTTGGGTTGAAATTTCTCAAGTTTAGACCTACGTTCTTTCCAATCGAAGCCATTACTGAAAGCGATTGCTTCTATTTTTTTTTCTCTTTATAGAATCTCATCATAAAGCATTAAAGTATATATTTTGATTTTTTTTATATAGAAAATTTAAAGATTTTAATTGAAAAAACATAAAAGTTACAGAATTTGAAAAGGGTAGGATTTAAATTTACCTAAAATAAAGTTAAAAACATAAACACAATTAATATGGCGTTTACAGAAATTTATCTACATAATTTTAAAAATATAATTAATATATATACAATCTCATATTTTAAGAATAAATGTTTAGAACTAATAATCCTTTTACGTTATAACTACATTTTTTGTAATTAATATAGTCAAATATAGCGTCTGGTTAATGGCCAAACAATTGTTTTTTCTTGTAGTGGTTAAATTACTTAAGAAGCATTCATACACAATTAATTACTCTTTTAACTTCGGAAGTTTTTTTATTTAATTATTTTTTTTGAATGGTAATCAAGCTATCTACTTTCACTTCTAAGAATAAGATTTCCAGAAATATAATGGTGAGAATGACATTTAATGAGTATTTTTTATTTTATTTTACCAAGAACTAACATTTGTTGATTTTTCCTTTTTTGAAAATGGAGTATAGAGTAAGTTAAAAGAATTATATATATATATATATATATATATTCTCACTTCATGAAAATTAATTAACTTATCCGTACACATTCTTCCTTGAGATAGAAGTCATTCTCTTCTAGAAAATGTTTTATGCCTGGAAATAATTTTTCCAATTTTATAACAACAAATATGAGAAACACACATCCTCTACCCGTATATTTATGAAAATTATATTAAGATAGCTCAAAACCAACCCCTCATTTGTATTTGTAATAGTCATCATGCATGTTTAAGATACCCAAATATAACTGTTGAGAGCTAATTGATTTTTTAATTTTTATATTAATCCATCAGAATCAGTTTATGAAGAAAAAGTAAAATTAGTTTCAATCCCATTTCACAACAATGACAATTTGTTCCATTAAGAATGTGACTGAGTGATTCGAAAAAATATCAGTATGATGCTTATTTGCTACTTTTGTGGGAGACAAGCACTGATAGCATCTAATTTCTTTTTCTCTATACAAGAGAAATCTTCCAGTATATGTTAATAGTCTTATTGAAAAGACATGATTTGTAGTTGTTTTGCATCGATTCCTGTCTCTTAAATCCTTTGTTAACAGCACTGGCCACTGAAAATTGCATGCACCACTTAAAAGAGAATTCTTTGTACTTTCTAATTCTCTTATATTAATTAACTCATGCAGTTGTATTTACAAACCATGTCATCTTTATAACACTCCTTTGTCACAAGCTAGCCAATATAATCCTCAAAGACAATATACTTTTTTTCAACAAAACTCATAAGATTTCGTTAAGAAATTGTACTTCCAAAAACACTTTTATGCTCTAGCAATTGCACGTTTAATATACTCTTTGTAAATGCATCAATTTGAAAGTTACATAGAATAATGATGATAGTCTTGGATTCACGTATAACTCACACTATATTTTGTGAGATAGTTCTATCATAATTATCATGTACTTTTCCCCCAGATTGCATTATCATATTTTAAAGCTTTGTTATGTAAGAAAGCCAAAGGTGGCGAAATATTTACTACGGTTATCATCCCATATTAAATATCAATTAAATACCTAATTTATATCAAATGTACAAATTGTCTTTATGCTTAACGCGTGATTATAAATACCTTCTTAACAATCAATAATTTTATCTTAAAAACTATTTAATATATAGTGACGCAATGCCAAATCAAGTACGTGTTTGTATGTATTTTTTTATTATAAAGTTGGTATTATGTCTAATATTTATTTATTCAGGGTATCAAAAAATTATTTTGTGCCCACATAGTGATGGCCCACAAGAGGAAAAAAATGATGAAGCATTTATTGTTCCTTAACAGTTCAGTAAATGAAGTTGTTGTTTAAGTCTTTTATTCTCAATATATATATATATATATATATATATATGTATATGTATATGTATGTATATGTATATATATGTATGCATGCCAGAGCTAGGGGGTCATGTTCCTCCATGTAGCTATGAGGTGTCTAGAGAACACTGACCACGCTGCAATTCCCATCTACCATTTTCCTAACTGATTAAAATATATACATTTTTTAATTCCTTAATCTCAATCAAGAAAAAAGAGACGTTAATTCTAAAAGTTGATAGCTTTTCATGAAGATTGCATGAACTCCAATTCAGGGACGACAACAAATCGATGAAAGGTTCGTTGTGTTAGACCTCAGGACGTGATAGATTGTTTCTTTTTGAGGTAATTGAGATTTCTCTTTGCTAGTTTTCTTAATTATATCTTTGGTGATGATTTGCACGATGCACTTTAACATACAATTTGATTATTTAGATGAGATTGCATGTCACTTTTTTCAATGTTAATGTTGCATTGGTTCAGTTGAATGAGTTTGCTACATATATATATATATATATATATATATATATATAAATATATATAAGCTTTAAATGCTTTCCTTTGCTGGATTTTGTTTTGTGTCTTTATAATTCACTAAGAAAATTAGTCTTCTCTGATCTATGCAACTTGGCTTTGATGAATTAAACTTGCAAAGCCTTTGAGCCTGATGCAATTGCCCCTCCTTCTCCTGCCTCTTAATCTTGTTCCCATGGATCTGTAATGAGTTTTGCAATTCATCAATTTCATAGTAGCACTACGTACCACATGATAACAACCTACTATCCCTTAACTTATTCTTAAAATTAAGGTGGATTATTAACATTTAAACATTGGATACATAAAAGAAACTCCTAAAACAACTTCAACAACTTGACTTATTCATCTAACAAAGATAATAATTACTACTAGTTTGTTTTAAGATAATTACCATCCGATATTATTAATTATGTACAAATTGTCTTTGCGTGTGATTGTAAATACTACCTTCTTATGGGCAGTAATTTGATCTTAAAAACTATTTTATATGTAGTAATTAATATGGTTCTCATGCGTAGGGGTTTAAATCCCCCATATGTCACATTTTTGTTTGGTGAACAATCCTTCTTAGGGATATCCTCTTACGCCTAAGAACTAATTAGAACTAATTGAGTAATTACATCGGAATGTAATTGATTGTGATTCGGGCTTGTACAATAATCCTTTAGGTGAATTTCTATTGACAGTATAACACCCTTCATTATAATAACAATCCATAATAAAAACATACTAAAGGGAGTATTAAAATCTCAAAGTCATAATACTTTGAAAATATCTATCTTATAATAAATAAAATTAAATAAAAGAATCTTTACATAAACAAAATCTTATTCTTTAAATATGGACATCTAAGTCAACAAATACTAAAATATAACCTATGTAGTCATATTTGACATCTTATTTTAAAATACTAACAAAGTTAAAATAAATGTAATTAAAAAAATTGTCTTCAAGTCTCTTCAATTTTAGCATATTTTTTCTCGTATTTTAAAAACAACACTTGTAATGAGATGATAATCTCAGTTAATTAAACAAGTTCTAAAGTACAGTTCATAAAGAATATTTTTCTCAATTATTGTGATAATCCAAAAATTCAACCATGATATCCACGATGAGTTTAAAATAATATATATATATATATATATATATATATATTCAATAAATATTCAAATTGAAAAAATCATAATCTATCCCCATAAAATAAAAAATTTACATAAACATAACATCTCAATGCATTCAAATAAACATCACATACACAACTAAGTAATCCTCTTAATCACTAGACTCTTTGGTTCTTAAAACTAGTGTATCCAAAATCTCTTCCGATCCCCATCCTAGATGGAGACATCTATTATCTCATCCCATCCTAGATGGATGTATCTCATATCTCTTACTCATCATAGATGGATGTATCTCATGTGTATTTAATTCTCAAAATAAAATATATATTGCCACCACTTTCTAGGAAATGATGATCAATTCACACATAATTACAAAATATCATTCGAGATAGTTCGTGTTCTTTGTTATTCTTCGTCTCCTCTATCAATTATGTCAACATAATTTATTGACCTTCTCTCTCTTTTTTTTAGTCCTTGAGCAACCCACTAACGCCAAAAAAGATCATTTATGTGTGTGATTCTAAGAAAATGATCTATTTATCCTTATATAAGCATTGTACTAATTTAAAATTTGTTTAACTTATCTTTCTTTAACTATTACCTTTATTATCTTTAATTATTATTTAAAAAACCAATTACTGTTTTATCTTTTTTTTTCTCTTCCTATTATTGTCTTTAAACCAATTATCTAATAAATTATTATACTAACATCTCTAATATTTTCTTTTACTAAAAAAATAATTAATCCTATATTTAGATAATCTTTTATCTAAATAATTATTGATGATTTTAGAATATTATATAGAGTCCCAACATGCTACTGATGTCTTGTCCAATAATATTGAAAGTGCCTTCCCATTTTACCATTTAATGTAAAAAAAAAAAAAAAAGTAGTAATATGGTGTGATACTGACACAATGCCAAATACAGGTACGTGCTGTATGAAAATTTAATTATAAAGTTCGTATTATGTCCAATATTTATTATTTTACGGTATCAAAGAATTATTTTGTGCCCATAAAGTTATGGCCCACAAGAAGGAAAAAAAAATGGAGTTTACATCGTTCCTCAACACTTTATTTAATGAAATTGTCGTTAAGTCTTTTATTCTCCATGGCACGTAATGTGTATATATATATAAGCCAGAGGGTGTCACGTTCCTCCATGTGGCTACGAGGTGTCTTCAAAACACTGATCATGTCGCAATTCACATCTACCATTTTCCTAACTGATTGATTTTTATTTTTATTTTATTTCTCAATCTCAATCCAGAAAAAAAGATACTTTAACTTCCAAAAGTTTATAGCTTTTTCATGGAGACTGCATGAACTCCAATTCAGAGACAGCAAATTCGTGAAAAGGTTCATATGTTAGACCTCGGCGCGTGATAGATTGTTGCTTTTTAAGGTGATTGAGATTGAAAATATGTGATGCGCGATCCTCTCTAGTGTCGTTTCTCTTTGCTAGTTTTCTTATCCTTGGTAATGATTTGCACGATGTACTTAACATAAATAAATTGATTAAAATTAAAATGAAACTAAGGTTATATATGAATGTTCCCATTTGAAAGTGTTGGTTTAGCTGAATGAGATTGCTATATATGTTTAAATGCTTTCCATATGCTATATATGAGAGTTTTTATTTTATTTTTATAAATCACTAAGAAAATTATAATCTTGCATTATTTTGAAACAGTAATGTTATTTGGTTGGAAGGATTTTCGTGAAAAGCTTGAGCTTTTCAAAATTAATAAAATGTTCTTAACCATGAACATATATAATCGCTCTACCTGCTTGATCAGTGATCACTAAACTTTATTCACATTAGTGATTCACATTATTTTTTAGTCATATAATAGTAGATTGGATAATCATGAAGGGAATCTCACACAAGTTTGAATTTTCACGCATTCTTACTAACCAGTCAATTGGCTTTTTCATGTTCAGGAAATTTCGTTCTACTAGACTCAATTCTACTAATGGCATTGTTATTGGCCTAGAGGTGGAGTTTTCAGTCTCTGATTGCAGTTAGGAACTGACTGTTGCTTCTTCTTTTTTGAAGTCACAAGAATGGCATTGGCACGTGTTCCAAAACTTGTCCTGGGTTCAGTTGCCTTTGCAATCTTCTGGGTGTTAGCAGTTTTCCCTGCTGTGCCTTTTCTTCCCATTGGGAGAACTGCAGGGTCCCTGCTAGGTGCAATGCTTATGGTCATATTCCGAGTTATTAGTCCTGATCAAGCATATGAAGCAATTGATCTTCCCATTCTTGGTCTTCTTTTTGGCACAATGGTTGTCAGTGTTTACCTTGAAAGAGCTGACATGTTCAAATACATAGGGAAATTGCTCTCTTGGAAAAGTAGAGGAGCAAAAGACTTGCTTTGCAGAATCTGTGTGATTTCTGCTGTCTCCAGTGCACTCTTTACTAACGATACTGCTTGTGTTGTTTTGACAGAATTCATATTGAAAATTGCAAAGCAGCATAACCTCCCACCCCATCCTTTACTACTTGCACTTGCTACAAGTTCCAATATTGGGTCTGCAGCAACTCCAATTGGCAATCCCCAAAATCTGGTTATAGCTGTTCAGGGTAGAATATCATTTGGACAGTTTCTAATTGGTATTCTTCCAGCTATGCTTGTAGGGGTTGTAGTGAATGCTTTAATTCTTATGGCTATGTATTGGAAGGTGTTGTCTATTCAGAAGGATATAGAGGACCCAGTGGCAGATTATGCAGCAGCGGAAGAGGTTAATTCCCATCAGTTTTCTCCGGCCACAATGTCTCATTTCAACTCCCTTAATTCTCAAGAATGGAATGCGCGCATAGACAGTTTTAATATTCCAAATTCCCCTCAAGTTCAGACTCTAAGAAACCGATCAGCGGTGAGTGATGGTGAAATTGACAGGGTTCTTAGTAACACATTAGATTCCACGAGAAACTCAAATGCATCAAAGGAGGAGACAAATGGTATGCCTTCTCTGACAAAGGAGGAAATAAATGGTAGTCCTTCAAAAGATGATGGAACAGTAGATAACCCAGTAGAAGCACATGTCTTGCTTACTTCAGAAGAAAAGGACAATACCAGTGTTAGATGGAAATATATATTGTGGAAATCCTGCGTATACATAATCACAATAGGAATGTTGATTGCAATGCTTCTAGGTTTGAATATGTCATGGACTGCTATTTCAGCTGCACTAGCTTTGGTAGTTCTTGATTTCAAAGATGCTCGGCCAAGCTTAGAGAAGGTAAAACCTATGAACACAACATCTTGTTCAAGATTTTTTTTTTTTTTTTTATATATCTCTTCTTCTTGAAACACTAGCAAGTAGCTATTGTTGTTCTGTTGCAACTTTAACTTTGAACTATCTCTTAGAATGTTTTTTTTCTTCTTCTTGGAACAGGTTTCCTATTCACTCTTGATATTCTTTTGTGGAATGTTCATCACAGTAGATGGCTTCAACAGAACTGGGATTCCCGGTGCTCTTTGGGATGTCATGGAGCCTTATTCTCGAGTAAATCATGCCAGTGGAGTAGCAATACTTGCTCTAGTTATACTCATCCTATCAAATGTGGCTTCAAACGTACCAACTGGTATGTGGGTGATTATTCTGCCAAAATGTTTTCATCACCACTTTTCTTTTTACTCTGTTTTTACTTCTAGCTTTCTTGTTCCGCATGTCATATATTTTTGTAAAGTCTGTTTTCGCCGTATTCACTGAGTTGGTTTTTAAAATGCTCTTCATTGAAAGTTTTATTGCTCTCCAAGAAAATAAGAAATACAGGAACTTGCTTGATTGACTTGTTAGCAGAAATCATTAATGCCCTTCAGTGTCTTCATTATGGCTTTCGAAAGTCAAGGGAGGGCTTAGACATTGTCAATATAACAGTTTTTGTACTTTATGATTTTCAACATTCATACAATTGGTGGAGAATCTTGTTTTAGGAGACTCAAGTGAAACAAAATAGTTCATTATTGAGAACAGGTTACCCTTTTTACCAAATATATTTATAAATTAAGTGAACCACTGATGGTTATCTTCTGTTTTAAACATAAATGATTGAGAAGTTACATCTGGAACAAGTTGGTTTAATAAAAGGGTCATGACATTTTGTCACTCTATACTCCCCTACCTACTGATAAAAATAGCTGGTTTTTTTTACGATCGGTTTGCAACACCTGACGCTAACCCTCCTCCCCTTTTATGAGATACTCCCCTACCTAGAAAGAAGTTAGGAATTGGTAATTTTTGTGATGGAAAGTTTTGCAAAACACAAACCATTAAATTGATAAATGTATTCTGTGATCTACTTTTAACTTAAAATAGTGGCTACGATTTTTGCACAAACTTTCTGATCACAGAAAACTTGAAAAGAAGTACCAATTTATGGGTTACCAAATGTTCATCAGCTTGTATGATGTTGTATTTCTAATACTCAAACTTGCAATTATGGAGGATAGAAATTTAGGATATTTGCCTCATAAGTTTTTAATTAATAAGGAATTAGAAAGTAGTTCTCCACGTAAATAATTTCATACCCACAAAACCAACTATATCCTGAGAAAAGAGTACTTGATCTGCAAATGCCTTTCTCACTGACTCCTTATATTTTCCAAGACCTGAATATATGTGGTTAGATCAAACATAGGATTGGAGGTCTGAGACTCTGAATGGTGTAATGCATTCTCAAACACCAAAACATGCATAAGAACATTAATTTTGCCATGAGAAGAATAACCACACACAATTCTGAATGGTGGAAATGTACATGGCAAAGTATAGTAAATGTACAGTCATTTCAGTGTCCACAATATTTATTAGATTTGTTTTTCTGATTTTCACTTTTCATGCTATAGTTTTTAATTAATGAAATTTTATAATTTGACTTTGACTTTGCTTTTAGGTCATATATTTTTCACTAATGAAAAGGCGTGGCAAAAGAACAGAGCATTTTAGGAGCATAAAAATGAGGATTGCAAAGCGTATAAATATTGGCAATGGAAACACTTCTTTAATAATTCAACATAACATAAAGAATAAACTGAAGTATTATAAACAAATGCAAATTTCACTATAATTTATAAATAAGTTAAGGCTCCTCTGCTTCGGAACAAACAGAAAATGGAAGAAATGATCCTCAAAATTTAAGTCACTGTCTTTCATATATAAGAGGCATAATTGCAAAGAATCTTGAACTGCAGGTTTCAGAAAATGTGCAGTTTTGGATACTTTTAGAACTTTCAGAATCAAAACATGGAGTTCATAACTGCTCAATCATAACTATTTTATTTTTGAAAATTTCAAAACTTTACAGAATTAGTAAAATCCATAAATTCTAGAATTAGTCATAATGAAATGTTAAGTCTTTATCTTCATTTCTATTTGTATCAAAATTGTTTTTAAGTAGACATTGTCACTTTGATCTGATGTAGCCTCTAACAATCTTGTGTTCATGTTCTTCAGTTCTATTGCTTGGAGGACCAGTTGCAGCCTCAGCTGCTGCAATTTCCCAAGAGGATGAGAAGAAAGCATGGCTCATCTTGGCTTGGGCCAGCACAGTTGCAGGGAACCTTTCACTATTGGGATCAGCTGCTAACTTGATAGTATGTGAACAAGCTCGCCGAGCCCCCAACATTGCATACACATTAACCTTCTGGAATCATCTGAAATTTGGTCTTCCTTCCACCCTTATAATCACTGCTATTGGTTTGGCACTCATAAGATGATTAGAATTTTATTGAACACAGATAGTCTTACAGTAGAAATTTATACAAAGGCAAAATAAGTTTAGTGCAAAGTGATTTAGGGTAGTTGGGAAAATGCATGTAACAATAATGGATTTTCTGTGTTCTGATCATTTATGTTACTTTCACATAGAATCACTGATTATTCGGAAAGTTGGCCAGGGATGCTTTGTTATTTCAACTTTGAAGGCAAAAGAAAAAGCTAATCTAATACCTGTTTCTTAGTAGATGGGAATATTAGAGTGGTCACAAGTGTTAAACTTGAGTACTTAGGCCATCTCCAACTGTGATTCTTATAGGGAATCTTAGAAATAAGAACTCTGGCTTATGAGTTTATATTATTGAAGTTAATATAGTGGCATCCCTTGTTGGAAAATAATCAAGTCTTTCTGTCTTTTGTTGCGTTCTCAAGTCCTGAACTTTTAAAGTTGTGTGTTCTGTAGTATACCAATTCGTTAATATAGCCAAACCATTTTAAGTTAACATAATGACACCGAGTTCTTATTGTAACCCACAATATTACTGAATCAGTCTTTTTCAACAGTTAAGAATTGTTATAGTCCACTTGCTGCATTAAAACTAAATTACAACATCTGAGCAGTTCTATTAAGATTTGTAATAATGTGACTGACAAGTGTAGAACCGGTTCTTTAGTTTTTAATATTAACAATTATTTTGATCGTCAGAATTAACACAAAAATATAAATATAAGGTACTGAAGCTTATTTGAAGCTTTTAAGAATTCTACTATGGAATTAAAATTTGTTGAAATTCTTAAATCTTATATGGCAGTGTTTAGTATTCTTTAAAAGTAAGTTAAGAATGCATGAATGACTTTTCTGTTGGAGATTGGAGATACTCTTAGGACCTGCTTTTTTTTTTTTTTTTTTTTTCACGTGAACAGTATTTTACAAATCCTATTAAAATCTTTCTATGACAATACACATGATGAAGAGCTAGCAAGTTACTTTAATACTGTTCATTCTATTTCCGTTTTTCTACCTCCTACCGGTTTTGTGATGGGGCTTTCTGAACATTGTTTGCAACACTTCATTTCAATTTGTGGCCAGTTAAAATTGGCCCGATATCATGTAGAGCTTTCAAATGGTGATATTTATTTTTTTTTCCAATTCCATATTCATACATGGATGGCTATTGTATCCCAAAGTATTAGAACAAGTACCTAATAGGATCTTCCAGCTGTAAATTTCAGACTTCACAGGTGGTGACTGAAGGAATGTTGTTTTTTAGACTAACTTCTCAGGTTCAGTGTATCTTGCAGCTTTTTTACTAAATCAATTTAAATATAACTGTGTTCATTTTATGCATTAGGACAATGAATTTGCTGTTTATTAATGGTATGTTTGGAATGGCGGAGCGGTCACACAAAATCAAGGTTAAAATCACGGTGCCTTTGAAGTAACTCCTTGTTGCTTCTGAAAAATCACCTATTTTACGTGAATTTATTGGATCCACCACGATTTTGGTGGTATCCAAACACACACTATATGTGATTTTAGAAATGCATTTGTTTTGCTGGTTATTTTGTAGACGTTCATTGTTTTGAATTCACGATTTAATGCATTGATTTCCTGTAAAAGCATTGCGAACTCTTCAATGTCCATACAGATGTGTGTCCCACATTGTCTGTAGAAGGATTCATTCACTGATTTGTTGTCCAGATTTCATAACGTGTCAAGAAGCATGACAGTGTGTTGGATTTGAATGTTAGAGCTAAAAAAGTTCTTTATGAGATGGTGTTCATATCTAAATCTAGGAAAGGATTTGTTGTAGTTATGTTCTTCAGGTCTGTGTTCAGTATTTGTCTCAAAAACATGTCTGTTCTATTTTCAATATTCATTGAAGTTAAATGTTTGGCTTGTATGAGAAATTGAAGACGTTTACCTTGGTAAACAAATGTGGAGGTTTAAGCGTCTGGTGGCATTTCATATTGGATATTTTAGATATATTGAATTCAGTTACTATTTCTATTTCCCCTGAAGTTTTAAATGTTAAAATAAATAAATAAATTGAGAGATTAAACCAGATTTGGGTGTATTTTAATTATAGATTTCATGCCAGAATGTAGTGATTTTGGATTTCTTCAGTGTCAAGATTTGTCGGTTTATTTAATTTTAATTTATTTATTTTCTTGACTGATTTAATTGCCTTTGCTATCTTTGCAGTGTCTGTCTCTGAATATCCGAGATCTTCAAAGGCAATGCCATCTCTGAGAAATATTTTTCTGAGGAATGTATAAGCTTGATATTTGCTTTCCTTTGATGTTTCATGTTTGTTCCTTTTCGGGATTTAAATGTTTAAGAGAGAATTTCTTTATGCAATGAAGAGGTCAAATACAAGAGCAACTCAAATTCTCCTCTCTGTTTTTTTTTTTTTTTTTTTGTGAATTGAAAATTTTTGTGAATTGAAAATTCTTCCTTCAGGGCATAGACCAAATCATAATTTTATTGGGACAAAGTTCTAATCCAGAAGGGAATTGGTTCCAATTTTGTTAATCTAATTATCTATAATTCAAGAGAAATAAAAGACACACGACCTATAATGTGTTTACAGTGTATAGAAATCTAGAACAATTTTAGTGACATTTAGTATATATTGTAAGATGTTATATATATATATATATATATATATATGTGTGTGTGTGTGTGTGTTTTCTGGCAAGGCTTCATTGGCTGGTCTTTGATAAGAGCAAACTAGCACATGCTATGTAACATGCAAGATTTCAAAATGTTTCTAAAAATTGTGATAAGTAATAAACTCTTTTTCTTTTTTAGTTCTTTTCTTTTTGGATGTGTTCTTAACTTCTTATACAATGATCTGAAATAGTAAAAATCTTAATATAATTTTCTACTTTGGGATACATTGATAATAGACTTAGGTTATTAATTAACTAACTAGGTTAAACATTAACTACAACAAAACAATGAATGATTGAATAACTATCAACAAGCGACAAATTACGATGTTATATTTCATCACATGGTGATTTTTTTGGAACCCATAAGAGAAATCTAAAGAAAATTTGTCTAATAATTCTATGCTGAATAGATATTCGATCGAAATAGCTGGATACGTGTTCAGCTCACTACAAGACAAAAGAGTCCTAAGTAAGAAGCAATGAAGATTAAGCCCTTAATCATGCTTAGAATCATATATATCACCTAAGAATGGCAATCACCCGAAAAAAAGTTCAAGGGCCAAGGTTAAAAAATGCTAGTATAAATAAAAATGAGATGTTTAAGTTAAAGGTAACTGTCTCCTCTCATTTATTAATGATATTTATTGTTCTAAGTTGAAATCTTATTTAAGCGTTAGAATATCTTTTAAAAATATTTATTTTTTAGAATACCACTTCAGAAAGTATATGAACATTTTTGGTAGTAAAAATTCCTTTAAGTAAAACTTTAAGAAAGGAGATGGTATATATATATTCCAGTTCAAGACAGATTTTGTGTAATAACTTATATTACCACTGTAAAAAAAAAGTTTGAAGAGTAGAACTTCTATCAGATACAATACTCTTACTCTTGTCTAATATTAATTAAGTACACATTTATTTTGGCTTGTAATTAAGTACACACATCAATTACCGTATTATTTTCTACTTGCATAATTTATTATTTAATTCTAAATAAATCTAGTTTTCCTACTATTGAAAGACCCAGTAACCTATTACTACAATTTCTAAAATATACAATTCTAATAAAAAAAATTTGCTTACCGATGTTATAACATGCATTATAAAACTTGCAATTGTAATTTAAAATTTTATTATTATATATGATATTGTATCTAAGTTTTAGAAATTTTATCACATCCCCTAACCTATTAACTTCTTAGAGTTATATTCTGCCTGAATACATGGTCATCAATAAAGTAGGGAAGAACACTTTCATATATACATGATAGATCATAAGTTTAAAATGTGTCTTTATTTATCAAGAATTTAATTGAAATGCAGTAATAATGGATTGCTATATATTATGAAAATAATATTAACTCTTATAATAATAACAACTTTAAAAGATAATGTAAAATTTAATTTCTAATAGTTGAAACTTGATAATTATACTATGTATAAAAATTACATTCATCTATTGGAAAAGAAACAGATTAAACAAAAAATAGTAAGCTTGTCAGTTCTCACACTAAAATTCAAGATGAATGATGATCTATTAACCCTATAAAGTACTAGCCATCGAGACTCTAGTGTGCACCACCAGAGAAAAATGTGCTTACCCTCATTCCATCAAACTTTACTACAAATTCAAGACATATGATATCCAATATTCCTATAATGTACTAGCCATCTAGACTCTAGTGTGCACCAGTAGAAAGGTTATTGTCCTTATTCCATCATACTACTTCTTGTCACAAGCCAATATATACAACACAATAAGATTTAATTTTGTTTTGACTACAACATTTAATCTGCCACTCTTATTATATCCTTTAGCAGTTGTTCTTTCACACAGTTTGGCAGTGTAAGATATTTTAAAATTATAAAGAGTATAAAGAACTTGGTATAGGATATAAAAGAAGCAATATAAAAATAATAATTACCTTTTTTTCCTATAGTTATAACAACTTTTTTATAATCTTTATTGTTCAAAACATCTTATTTTAATACATATACTTACAATCTTTTTACTCTTTTGATCATTGTCATGAAGTCTCTATTAACATCGTTAAAAACTAGCGTGACATAACTTATTTAATCCGTGTTCTGGTGTTCATCCAATAAATATTTTGAAGTCTTGACACATCTCTAAAAGGAAGAGCCAAACTACCTGTGAAAAAGAAGATTCACTCAATACATTTTAGATAAGCTTTCTGAGTAGACTTATTGCCATAATTTTAAAAATCAGACCAAATCGAGCAGTTGAACCTATTCTAACAAAAATGAGTGTCTAATGAGATGTAAGTATATAGTTGGATCCGACTTTTCTTTAAACCGGTGTGATCCGGTTAGTTTCATTGATGAACCAGTATGATCGATCCGATGAACCAGTATGATCGATCCAAAAATAAGGTGATTCGAGTCCTTATTTTAGGTTAACCAATTTTTATTTTTTTTACTATTAATATTTGTATATTAAACATATATGTTATCAAGGGTCACGGTTCAATCCATGTTACTATGTGTGAAGTCTTATATCGATCCTACTTACACACCAAAGGTCTCAAATATTTGTTATTAAATATTTTATTAATTTAAAAAATCTATTTTTTGTCAACAAAAAATCTCATTTCAAAACTCATTTTTAAGTCTTGGACCGACCTACGAACCAGTAAACCGATGGGTACAGGCGTATAGCAACCCAGTGAGTTCTCGAAAATTTATGTTTTTCTTAAATACTTGGTACGTAAATGTTTTGCCCGTTGTGCTTCTTCTCAAGGTGAGAGTTGTTATTTCTTTGGGAAGCGTGCACATGCAATAGTCAATTGGAATTTTTTTTTTTTTTTTTTGTCTTGGGGAGCACAATACTTGGAAAACATTGTGCTTCTTTTAAATTCAAGGAAAATGTAAAAATTTACCTTACACAAAAATAAAAACCTATGCTTGTTGAAGCCTAAAAATAACATTTTACCACTACACCACCATGACAACTTGTTATATGCTATTATATGACAAAAATATTATATACACACATATATATATATATAACTTAAATAATTTAGACACTTAATCTAATTCATGTAATTTAGCTACTGACTCAATAATTCAATCCATTAATCCAATACATAAATTGGATTGATCATAGGTTTGATTTTTAAAACATTGCTTAATTACTGTTATACCCTATCAACTTCTCATCACATTTTATTATACTTTCTAAATACATATATGAGTTTAATTTATTGAACACCTACACAATTGTATCTTCTTAGGCTGAGAATGGTAATTTTAAGAAGATATTTACATGTCCATAGATATGAATGTTGAATACATAAGATCTTAACATTTTTAATCATGAAGCCTATCTTCGAAATACTTTATGATAACATCTTAATCTTATGATTATATATGAAGCTCACGTAAACTATCTTCAGATAACCAAGTGTTATACTCAAGTAATAACCAATAAAAATACATTGTTGTTAGAGGTTGATAATTTTTAAAAGGTCATACATAATTCAAGCCCTTTCTTATGAGTTATGAGCTCACTTCATATATGACGATCTATGACAAAATAAGTACCTTCATGGTTAGTACTATTTGCTTTCAACACGCTAAATAAACACAAAATTAACCAAATTAGCAAAATAAAAAAAGAATAAAAGAAAGCAAATGACCAAAAGCTAGCTTATGTGACATGCACCACCCTGTAGTCCTCTTCACTTCATTTGAGTGCTTATACCTATCACAATCACTTAGAACATACCGATAACCCTATATGGCTAAACACATGCGTTCACAGTACATTTGATGATTTCGAACGTTGCCACCATGTATGTAGACTGCAAGTGTGACGGTTATATATATATGATTTTTAGTAATATTTTTTAATATTTAATAAAAAATTTGTTAATTTTTTTTATAACATTTAAAAAATATCATCAAATTATAAATAAATGTTATAAATATGTTTTTGTAATATTTTATAAGATGTTGCGTATAAGTTGTTAAAAGTGTTTTGTGATATTTTTAGACAATATTTGATAAAAACATCATAAAAGTATATTAATAATATATTAATAATTTGACAATATTTTTTAATGTTGTCAAAGACTTTTAACAACATTTTTATTAAGTTTTAGACAAAAAAATATTACTAAAGGTCACAGCCGCGCGTGTATTATTTTTGTTCCACTAGAGTTAATTGACATGAAATTAAATTAAGTAGAACTTTACATTCATATGTGTGATAACAAAATTAATTTAAAGGTTATACTGGGTGAGTTTGTTTAAATTTTAAAAAAATAATTTCAAAAATAAACATTTTTTATATAATTATTTTTTGAAGAAGCAAACATGATTCATTACTTAAAATAAGTATTTAAACAAAAATAATTTAAACAAATACACTAAAAATAAAAATTATTTATTTTATTAAAATAAATATTTATTTCAACAAAACAAATTTAAACAAATTCACTCAATATTATATACACTTTTGGGTCAGGAACAATGCTCGAGATAAATCGTGCTTTCAAAGTTTGATTTGGATGCGTCGTCTCATTTTAACTTACCATAAAGGAATGTCCAATGATCATAAAATGAAATAGATCCATTGTTCAATGCCAAATGGTTTTAGAACTATCTTTGTTAATTAGACTATACATATTTTGGTTTAAGTGGATAGTCACTTTCTTTTTTTCCATGTACACTACTTACTTTAACACATTAGTATTCACCATTCTTATTCATAAGATCACTTTGTTTTTTTTTCATCAAAATTGTAAGATTGGATCATTATGTTTATTAATATTATTTATTTACCCTTTTTTAATAAAATAAAAATAATTTTTTGAGCATTTAGTTTTGTCTTGATGAGAAAAATTAAAATGATAGTCATTATATGATTTTAAAGTAATACAAAAGAAAGAACAACTTCTCTTTTTTATTTATCCTTTAGACTAACTTAACAAGACAGAGCATCATACTGCTAAGAGATATTTATTAACACACCCTTCATCTAATCAAGTTCTTTTTTGTCCTTTGCTTCTCAAATTCCAAATACAAACATCATATGGGATCGGAACATGTACATTTGCAGCATGTTTCCACCTATGGCAATGACTTATAGAGTTATAGTGGTCATTCATGGCAAGTAATAATGAGCTTCTAATTGCCCACACTTCTTTTGTGTGAAACAGACCTGTCTCCCTTTTTTCAAACCATGACTGACCTGCATTTAGTAAGTCTCTCACACATATGATGCACAAACAAGTTTTGTTTGGAATAGACAGCACCTCACTTGATGAAACCACCAAAGTGCACCACCTTCCTTTTCTTTTGATGAATGTTATTAGGATAGGAGAATTTTCACAACGAAGCAAAAACCTAGTTTATCAATTTCATATGGATTATAAAAGTTTTTGGTTCTTAAATTTTTTTCAAAATTTAATTTTTAGTCATTGAATAAAAATTTGACTGATGAAGATTCTTAACTTTTTTCCTTTAAATTTTTTAGTCTCTGGAAAAAAAATTTGACAAATCAAAATCTTTAATTTTTTTACAAGTGACTGAATAAAAGTTTGGATGTCAATATTATTATCTAATATGAGGTTTCAGGACGAACTTTACTATCATTATCTTTGCACAACTAGCTAATCAATGTGACGAGATGGAACCTCTAGACTGAAATCACAAAATTAACTGCTGAACATTCATAAAACTAGAAAGAAAAAAACTGAGCTCGATCAAATTTTTTTGTCAAACACCTTATGTAGAGAAATATTTTAAGAAAATAGAATAATGGACCCATATATCATCCATTGTCGTGATTTCCACCGAACTGATAATGTCATCACTCATCAGCCAGACAACATGAAATTAACCTAAATATATAGCAAAAACTAATCGATCCCACCTATGCAATTTACTACAAGTGTCCATGTTGAGAGGATGTAAGTGGGAGTTTAAAGCATAGAACACAGTGGAATAAAATGCAATACAAGTGTCCATGTTGAACAAATTCTCTTTTCTTCTTCTAATTATTTACTCTTTCTTTTTGTCTTTAGACAAAATTGAGTGCTAGTACACAGTGTCATCACACTTAGCACTCGCATCGCACCCACGTTACTTTTACTTTATAATTTGATAGGTTGTTGTAGTAAGATGTTTTACCAGTTAAATATTAAAGTACGTACCACTTTATTGCATTAATGTTCTCCATTTTTTAATTAATCTTTTTTTTATCGATTTTTAATTTATTCTTTCTCATCTTTCTTTGTTTGGACAAAATTCAGTGTCAATATATAACGTCACACTTTGCACCATGCAGATAAAAGCTTTATCATTTGTTACATAGTTTTAAGACTTAACATTTCGTATTACTGTATTAGGTTAATTACCACTTGATTGTATATCTGCATTAAGATTTTTACAGCTTTTGTCAAACGTACTTAAAGCATTTCAAATGGAGTTTTTTTAAGGATTTTTTAAGATTTACAGTTTCTTTCATGTTTGATCAAATTTATGTGGTAAGAAGAATTTCTTAAAAATAAGATACTATCTTTTACAAAAAACTGTTTCTTAATTAATAATAAAAAATAATATTTATCTAACACATAATAATATCATAATTAAATTATAATTAAATAAAAATAAAAATAATATAAAAGTATGAGTTTCTTAAAATTTTCTATAGTTTCTCATTATCAAAGTAAAATTGTGTATAAATTTCTTACTACGATATAATATTTTGGAAATAAAAAAATAATGTAGAAACAAAAAAAATAACTTAAAAACCCATTTAAAAAATTCACATTGAAGATTTTCCCGCCATATATAAGTTGGCAAAGCATTTACTGCTTATATCTTGATCATGGGGCGGTTTAAAGATAACGTACTGTTGTAATATTATATACTTACTACCTAATTTTAACTAATATACAAAATTATCATGAGTACGGTTTATTTTTGGTGATTTTTTTTTTATCATGGGTAGGATATTACACTGAGTTTTATCTTTTCATTCTACTTGCATCTTAAAGTTGAGATTAATTCGTTAAAATAATCATGTGCCCTAATGTGTAAAGTTTCCAAACCACTAAGGGGAAGAAGAGGAACCCATTAACTATTTTATTATTTAATGTAAAAGAACGAATCTAAGCTTTTATACACAGCATGCAATTGATAAAAAAAAAAATACACAGCATGCAGACTGACTTGAGAGAATAATATTGAGTATTTTTTTTATCATATACAAAATATTTATTCTGTCAATATTTAATCTCTATAAAAAACTTAACTAATAATATTTAATGAGATTTTTATTTTAATCATATTTTTTTATTAATAAAACTCAAACTTAATCTTATAAGAAATTCAAACTCAATTCTACACAAATATAACGTTGGTAATATGTATGTAAATCTTGTCATTAAAATAAGAAAATAAAATAATCGATCAGTCTCTATCAGGTGATATGAAATCAGGAATCTCGTAGTTCAAAAGTCCTGTGAGTTCGAGAGGATTTGGCATTAACAAGAAAAATACATTTTATATTGCAATTTAACATCTGCTTGTGATTTTGAGATTTTCTATCTTTGCTTCGGGTCAAAGAAGCTGACATTTAATTAAGTATATATTTCAAGGTTGAAAATTTTAATGTTAAACCATTGAAATTGTGGATCTTTGTTTGTTCATACATTGTTTTATCAGATAATAAAAAAAATTCACATTTAATTTGTTCCTATTAGTATAAATAAGAAGTTAATTGTTAATATAAATATTATAATATAGTCTTAAAAGATTATCTTTCATATGTTATAACTTAAACCTTATATATAATATCAATATTAATAATTTTAAGTTAATTTATATCGTGAGAGCAAACTTAACTAATCGTTCACATACGATATTCTTTTTAGTGCATTGATTTATCTTAATAATTATTTTTTTTTCATGATTATAGGCTACACTTCCTGGACTTTTGTCCAAGGGGGATGTCCATTGAAGAAGGTGAAGAGGAGTACCAAATTAGAACTTGAAGTGTGATCATGTCATTGCTTTAATAAATTTCAATGTTCAATCTTTTCATGAAAGTGAATTGGAGAAATAATATTTGGATTAAGAGTAAATTATATCAACTACTCCTGACATATAAATAATTTAGAGACTTCCTATTTTTTAACCAATTAGAATAATATAGTGTAATATTTTCAAACATTAAAAAGAGCACTAATATAACATATATAGAGATGTGAGTGTGATATTTTCATACATAAATTATAGTAATTAGTGTAAAAATAAAGAAGAGTAATGTTATATGTAATTTTAAAAAGTTCAGTAAATACAATTATAATTTATTCCAAGATATATAATTTTTTGGGCAATGATAGTAATAAAGTTTCAATTTATGATTTTATACAAACTACTCAAGTCTTTCATTAATTAATCTTAGTTTAATATGAAAATAATGTTTTATTCACCCATATATTTCAGGTATATCTTCACACCTTTCTTTACATTTTCTTCTTTGTTACCTTGAACAGTACAAAGATATGTATGAATTATTTTTTTATTCGAATGGAATACATGTATACAAAATATATAAATATTGAGAATACAATGAATGTAAAACATTGAAAAGATCTTCATTAACAAACAAATTAGACAAGTGAATTTGACATTACATCCAACTCAAAATCTCAAAGCAATATGTTTATGAGTCCTTCTCAATAATATGTTACTCCATTTATCCATTTTTATTCAATATGATACTTTATAATTTATATTCACACTTGCATTCAACACTCTCTCTCTCACAAGTAAAACTCTCTTACACATGGTATACTTTCTTTCAAGTGGAAACCTTTTTTTATCCACAAGTATTTGATGGATCCTTAAAATTGAGTCATTGATGCCAATATAATTTAAATAATCTTCTCACTATTAAGTCCTTAGAGTTTATCCATTGTCATCCACATGTTCTAAATGCTTGGATCTTAACACCGCTAAGAAGATTTCTTTATGAGGAATTTCCTAGTCCAAGTCAATGACATGGTCCAACAAGGAGGATAAATATTAAAAGATTTCATCAATGAATCATGAACAAACTACATAATTAAACTTAAAAATATACTCAAATTAAAATCTTAAAACATATTATTATCTAATATTAGATTTTATATTCACACTTTCACTACAACAAATAAGTAAAAAAAATATAAAGTCACACTCAATATATTATATCCACTTCTATGTTGGGCAAGAAAAATAGTAAGATAAGTTAGAAAGGATAATAAAGTTACACTCATTCGTCTTAGCTGATAAAAAAAAACAAAAAAAAAAACTCATTCGTCTTAACTGAAAATTATATCCAATCCCTGACTACCTGCCAATAATTCCACTAACAGCTATAACCATTTTTCACAAGTAAAATTTTTTGGCTAATTTTTAAAAATAATATAATTTATTTATTTAATTTGAAAAAGGGGGCAAATTCAACAAAAATTGGCAATTTAGGGTAGTGAAACACGCCCAGCTGGGGCGTGTTTAAACAAGCCCAGATGGGGCGTGTTTCACCAGATGGCGCCACGTGGCAGCAGCAACAGTATCCTAGGGTTTCTGCAACGTTTTCGTAAATTACGGAAGCTCGTAACTTTTGACTGGGACGTCCGATTGACGCGAAACTGGTTGCCACGCGCTCGAAATTGAGAGGAGAAGGCCTGGGCATGTTCCCGAAGGGTTTATGTTTTAGGGTTTCAGATTTTGGATTTTGGGTATCGCATTTAGGATTTCGGATCTAGGGTTTAGGGTTTAGGGTTTTAGATTTAGGTTGATGGATTTCAGATTAGGTTAGTGGTTTACGTTGTCATTAGGGTTTCAGATTTTGGATTTTGGGTATCGAATTTAGGGTTTAGGATCTAGGGTTTATGGTTTAGGGTTTCAGATTTAGGTTGATGGATTTCAGATTAGGTTAGGGGTTTACGTTGTGATT
>PYAF01000715.1:278043-309249 GCA_007407185.1 Glycine tomentella | reverse complement strand
TAGGTCGTCGATTACAGACTTAGGGGACTTAGGGCATCATATACATGCTCAAAAACAACAACAATAATAGTAATAATAACAACAACGATAATAATATAAATTCTTACTCTCAATCTGAGCCCTCCACGCAACCACAACAACAGCAAACCTCTCCCACGCGCTCTCCCCGACCCACGCCCTCCTCGCTAATGCAAGCGCTCGGAGAATTGGAGTTCCGAAAAGCCTTTCTCATTCTCAGTTACAATGGGTGGCATTACCCACGTGAAGAATGGAATACATGGGAGCAACAAATGCAACACAAGTATGAATGTGTGTCCATGAAAGCTAGGATAGACCAGGCAATCAAAGCTTCAACTTTTCAAATCCATAGGAATGATGAGTTGATCATTGAGCTTGCACAAAGGTGGTGTTCAAAGACCAACACGTTTATGTTTCCTTGGGGAGAAACAACTATAACATTGGAGGATATGAAGGTTTGTTGGGGTTACTTTGTTATGGGAGGTAGGTTTGTGATTCGGGTTTAGTTCTTGATTACAGACTTAGGGGTTATGGATCCCAGTTTAGGGTTTATGCCAGTGAACAACCTAATGAGTGTTACACACACTTCACTAATATTGAGTAATTAGTTTTCCAATTCAAGTTTTGCCTTGGCAAGCACTTCCTTAGCTGCAATTTTCTTTGATTTTATCTCTTCACTTTGCTTCTGTTTTCTCAGCTCTTTCCTTGAGGGTGGGGTTTTGGGTTTACGATTTAGGGTGTAGGATTTATTGTTTAGGATTTAGGGTTTAGGATTTAGGATTTAGGGTAGCCCAGTAAACCCTAAAGAATAAACCCTAAATCCTAAACAAGCCCTACACCCTAAATCATCAATCATAAACCCTAAACCCTAAACCATAAACACTAAGCCCTCAACCCTAAACCCTAAACCCTAAACCCGATACCCAAAACCCAAAATCTGAAACCCTAAAATGTAAACCCTAAACCCTAAACCCGATACCTATCCTTACTCATTTCTCCCTTGCCCACGCGCCTAAACCCTCGACCTGGAACCCTTACTCTCTTGTCCACTGCGCCGCTAAGTGCCCACCTTGCCACCATGGCTCACTAGTCACTACATCGAGTTCGAGGAGAGATCAATTTGAACAGAAAAAAAGGAGACAGAGAAGGGCCCTGATTTCCATGATTACCAGTAATGAATGGTGCTAGTGTGGTGTGGTCTGACGAGTGATTGAGAAAAGAGAGAAAGGTTTGGTTTTGGGGGATTTGGAAGGACAGTAATAAGACCAATGTCCTTGCTGATCACGATTGTAACAAGTGCTTTGTTGCAGTAGTTTCGCTAGTTCTAGAGAGCAGTTTGCGGGTATTAAAGGATTACTCCCTAAACCCTAAACCCTAACTCGAAAACCCTAAAACCCAAAACTAAACCCAAAACCCTAAACCCAAAACCCTAAAACCCAAAAACCCAAAAACCTAAACACCAAAACCCCAAAACCCTAAACCCTAAACCCCAAAACCCTAAACCCTAAACCCTAAATCCTAAATCCTAAAGAATAAGCACTACACCCTAAATCGTCAACACTAAGCCCTAAGCCCTAAATCTGAAACCCTAAATTTGATACCCTAAATCGTAATTTCTCGTAGCAATGTCCGATGAAGACGTATTCTATGTCAGAATGCTCGAAATTGAGAGGAGTAATTACATAAGCAAAGAATATCTTGCAATGTAAACCCTAAACCCGAATTACGTACACCCTAATCACTACCCCAGGGCTTAAACCCTAATCACAACATAACCCCTGGACCCTAAACTGGCACCCATAAACCCTAAGTTTGTACACACAATCCATAAACCCTAATCACATTGTCAACCCTAAACATACATCGCATTACCCCAAATGCCTAAATATTGCTTCATTTGCACCATTTTCCTAATTAAAAAATTAAATTGTATTTTTTTTAATTTTTTGCCCCTAAACCCTAGATCCTAAACCCTAAATTCGATACCCAAAATCCAAAATCTGAAACCCTAATGACAACGTAAACCCCTACCCTAATCTGAAATCCATTAACCTAAATCTGAAACCCTAAACCCTAAACCCTAGATCTGAAACCCTAAATTCGATACCCAAACTCCAAAATCTGAAACCCTAAAACATAAACCCTTCAGGAACATGCCCAGGCCTTCTCCTCTCAATTTCGAGCGCGTGGTCACCGGTTTCGCGTCAATCGGACGTCCCAGTCAAAAGTTACGAGCTTCCGTAATTTACGAAAACGCTGCGGAAACCCTAGGACACTGTTGCTGCTGCCACGTGGCACCATCTGGTGAAACACGCCCCATCTGGGCTTGTTTAAACACGCCCCAGTTGGGCGTGTTTCACTACCCCAAATTGCCAATTTTTGTTGAATTTGCCCCCTTTTTCAAATTAAATAAATAAATTATATTATTTTTAAAAATTAGCCAAAATTTTTTATATTCAAGTCTCTATAATAATGTTAATATTTTTATAATAAACACCTTAACAATAACACTGTTTTGTACGGATTAATGGATTATCTTTTGCACGAATTGTACGGATTATATACATGGATTAATCTCCTTTTTTTTTTATAAAAAATTAACATTAATTAAAAAAATATAAAATAAGTCTTTCACAGAAATCACGTTCGTGCAGATATTACAAAAAAAGAAAAAAAAAGTGTACTCGTCAGCATTTTTCTTACCTTAAAATATCATATCGTAGTGATTTATAAATTAGTAAATTATAAAGTTGTGTTCTTTTCTGTATGTAACAAAAAAGAATGATAAAGTGGTGTCACATGTGGTAAGTGAAATTATGTGCTAGCTAGTATTATTTTGGTTAAATAATCAATTTTGCCCATTAAAGTATGATGAGCTGTCAATTTAGTCATTAAAATTATAAAAATGTCTTAAAAAGTTTTATGTTATTACTTTATTAGTCTTTAAATTTAATTACTTATTATAATTATAGTCTTTAAAAATATGTTAATATATTATCTTTAAATAAATATTAGTTATTAATTTATTAATTTTTATTAGTAAGAGAAAACTAATCTTATAACTTCATACTAATAATATTATCACTTAAGTCATAATTTTTTGAATTTTAGACTAAATGAAGAATTACACTTTCGAACTTTCATAAATTTTATTATTTTCAAGAACTAAATTATTAGCAATGTAGTGGAGTAGTGGTATATACACCCACAATTTAATTTTTATTAGTGAAAAAAAATCAATTTTATAACTCCATGCTAATAATATTAATTATCACTTAAGTCATAATTTTTTAAATTTTAGACTAAAATGAGTAACAAATTACACTTTCGAACTTTCTTTGAATTTTATTCTTTTCAAGGATTAAATTAAATTAATTAGCAATGCATCACACTTTCAGAAACTAAATATAATTGATCATTTACTCTAACATTTTCAATTATAACGTAGTAGACTACTGGTATATATATACCCATGATTTAATTAAAAAGTTGTCGGTCTCGAAAAATTATCATGGGCCTCAAATTTAATTACTTTTTTGAAAATGAAGAAAATTGTATTCATTCGTGTAATTCTGAATTGGAAGTTATTATCGAAGTTGCCATTTTCTTCTTATCCTCCAGGTGCACTTATATAATAGAAGGTCACGTTTCAGCAAGTGGTATGAAGTTTTCGTGATAGGTTTTCAGCTCTAAGGATGCTGCAGTAGTTCTCTTCTCTTATTTTCCAAATAGATTAAAATATTTCTAAATCTCTATCCCGAAAAAGACTTACAAAAAGTTTATAGCTTTTTCATGAAGTATATCCAATGCAAGGACTGCAAGGTGTGAGATTCCAAGTTATATCGAAGCCCACGAAAGAATTTTCTTTATAAGGTAAGACTACGATGTAAAAAAGTTTGATGAACGTTTGTGTTGTTTTCCTTTTGCAGTTTTATTAAATTAAACGTTACGTACGTATGATTACTTTGATGATTATTTGCACAATATGTTTACGTACTATGCATGATCACATAAATTAAAATGAAATAATGCATTTTCACCGTTATCTTTGAGATGCAACGTATTTGTAAATATATTTTTTTCAATATTAATATATATGTTGATTTTACTGAATAAATTTCTTACGCATGCTAGCTCTTAATTGTTTTCCATTTCTGGGTTGTATTATGAGTCATTTTATTTATTTAGAGTAGGCTTGTTTATGAAGGAAGTGAATATTCGTGCATTTTGATATTTTGATAACTTTTTGGGATATAACACGTCATTTAGGTCGTTGAAGGTGTATATAACACTGTCATATTATATAAAAGTAAGCAAATTAAAAAAATAATTTCTGAAAGTGTAATCTGCCAATTATTTTGGTCCAAATTTACTTAGATGAGTAGGGTTTAATGATTATTGCTGGGTTTGATGATTAGGGTAATAGTTTATATAGAGGATTTATTTTTGGGGTGCGTATATTTAGGCTGGAGGCTAGGATTTATCTTTTTACATAACTATTGTGCTAGTTGTGTAAGGGCCAAGTATCCCTTGTACCCTTCATCCTCTTCCTTATATTAATAATGTTTGCTCTTAGCCGATTAAAAAATTTAAAAATTTAGTTTAAATTTTAAAATATCATGAGTTAAATGATAATATTAATATATTTAAGAACAAAGGCGACAGTTAAATTTAGGAGCTTATTTACATTTTAGGAACTGTTTTAAAAAAAATTGAGAATTTAACGTGACAATATTTACACTTTCAGACCAAAATGGTGTTTTATCCAACATTTTATAGTCCTATTGTGCTAGAACCTACCCCGCATGTAGTTTCCTCCCTGTTAACTATTTAAATACTATTTTGTTTGTTTGCACCTACCAAGTATGGCACATAGCAATTTAAAAAAGAAAATTAGTGGCCATTATGCACTATTTTCTTTTCGAAAGAAGAAAAGAAAAAGAAAACTAATACATAGCTCGAGTACATCTTTGATGTCGTTATAGTGTTTGAATAACAAGAGATTTGGATTTAGTAATTATATGGAGGATGCACTTGATGATAATTAGTTGGAAAATATCTGTTATCTAATTAAATATCGTCTAATGATGGAGATTACATCGATTAAACATAAGAGACACTCTTAATCTCAATCATTTTTTTTATCATCACTCTTAATCTCACTCATAAAGAATCACGTTTTTTTTATATTAATTTCACCAATATTTCATTTCCTTACTATACCAAATCTATATCCTATGCTATGTGAGTCATTTCTCTCCTAAAGAAGGAACACAATAACAATATAGTAGAAATAGTGATAACAATTTACTGTTATGATTGTTGGATTTCTTGAACATATTGAGAAGAATTTGATTCTTTATTCATACACAGAAAATATTTTGTTAAGAAAGATAAAATCTAATTTTATAATCTTTACGTCTTATGACCTTTTTAATTGTGGTGGTATCTTGCTTTTAGCAAAAGAAACAGTGGTAATAATATAATTATCAATCGGATTGCAATTATTATATTAGTATATTTTTTATTCCTCTTTTATTGGTACTGCTATTGGTTTGTTGGCCAGCTGACATTTTTTTCTTAATATTTTGACTTTGATTTCTATGAGTTTGTTCATGTTTTATACTCCGTTTATTGTCTTAGTAATTTATACTAATCGGTGGCAGTAGATGTACTGATTTACTGTATTTCGTTCTGCTTCAAATTGAAAAATTATTTTTATAATAAGTAAATATATAAATAGTTTAAAAACAAAGAAAAATGGTGAGAAGACAGAGAACATGATAGAAGAAGAACGTTCCAGAATTGAGAAAAAAGAGAAGATGAAAAACAAGATATTTAAACACACAACTCTTAAAAAGGTAGTTAAGACAACATATCATCTAGACTGAAAAGATATTTAAAAAACTGTAAGATCTAACATAGTTTATTAATGATAAAATGGATGTGTAGCAAAAATAAGAAAAAGAAAGAAGTGAAGTTCAATAATAATTTTTTCTTCTTATGATTATACACCTATATTGAAATCAGACCTTAAATTAGATTCAGTCAATTGAGATGAGAACCAACAATATTGAGAAATATAAAAGACTCAAATTAGGAAATTGTAGAAATCATAACATAAAATGAAAGAAAATCATTGCACTTAATAAGTTTTTAGACAATTGTCAAGTAAATAAGTGAGAAATTACTATATTACTAGTGATTTAGAGTCTTTTCGAATGGAAAAATTAAAATAATATTAAGATTTTATATTTTTGTAACTAGCTAGTACGATACCATATGTACACATGTAATATCACTGTCTACGCGTTAAAGAGATAACATGTGAGAGGGATGAAAAAAATGATATAATGAGTATTTAAGATTTAAAAGGAAATATTAATTTACTTATTAAAAAAGGAGTGCAATTAACAAGTTTTAATTTGAAAATATTGGAGTGCATCTATCAAAAAGGTAGTGTAATGAATAACTTTTTTAATTTGGAAATATTAGAATGCTTATTAAAAGGGTATAATTAAAAAATTTCACTTTTCTGAAAATCTCCACCGACAAAAGAAAGAGAAGATGTCAATTAACATTTTAATTCTATTTTTTTATGAAGTGTCCAATTTAGTAATTGTGCTAGTAATTTTCTTTATATAGATATATTAGATTAGATATCCTTTCTTTTAATTGAATAGCAGGATCTAGTTATACAAACTGAACAGAAAAGGACAATCATTATCAATGGGATAAAAAATATTTCATTATGTGTCTAATATACCCTATTAATTATTTAATAATGGAAATAAATTCCAACCATATGTTTTTTACTATGTTCAAAATTTATGTATTTTATCTTTTTTTTTATATTTTTCCATGTTTTAGTGTATCAAATACTCATTTCTTGTATGGATTTTTTTATTAAAAAAATTATACCCATACAACGTACTAATGTAATAGGTTCTCAAAGGCTTCCCTTACGTGAATACTTCAAAAATATTTCAACCTTTTGATGGAAGCAAGACGGAGAGATAAGATTGAATGTAAATACCAATGTTAAAATATTAATTCATCCTGTCCAAATTATCATTATGTTAATGTTTTTTGAAGAGTCCCAATTGCAATATGGTATCATGTGGTAGTTATTTCAAAATTACTTATTAAATATAAAGTGGTGTGAAGTGACGTAAGTGCAAGTATATGTGTGAGTAGCATTTTCAATTAAAAAGACAGTGTTACGTCCTAGATTTGATAAAAATATTTGTCAGTATTAAAAAAAATCTTGTGCTTTTTATTTGATTGCTGAAGAAAAAAAATTAATAATTATGTAGTATAAGTTAAAAAAAATTAATATTCTCACTCATGATCAACAAGAAATTATAAAATATGAGGTCTAAAAAAGTTACTATAATGATCAATCAACTTATTATGCAGTAATTTATAATCAAATAAAATATAAAATTATTTTGTATTGTCATTGTATTATCTATTTAAAAAATATACATAAATTATTAATTGTGTCATAAATTCTGATTGGAAGCTATTAAAGTTGCCCTTTTAACTCTTGTATTCTCCAGTGTGCACATATATTAAAGAGGGTCACCTTTCACCTAGTAGTATAAAGTGGTAGTGTCTTGAATAATATAGTCTTCAGCTCTGAGGATGCTGCAATTCTCTTCAAACATTTTCCAAACAAATTAAAACGTTTCTGATGAATCCAATTTGTTAAAAGACTCTCAAAAAGTTCATAGCTTTTCATGGAGCTTTCAAGCAATTAGCCCGTGAAATATATTTCTTTTTAAGGTAAGAATAGGACGTAAAATGTGTCATAGATGTTTGTGTTATTGTTTTCCTTCTGTTGAATAAATGCTGTATTATATGCTATCCTTGCTGCTAATATGCTTAAGTGAATGAGTTTGTTACGTATGCTCTAGGTGTTTTCCAATTCTGGCTTTCATGGGTTGTTTTCATTAACCAAAAAGAGCATAGAAACTTGCTTTTTCTAAAAGAAATTCTTGAACCTCCACTTATATTTCCTTTGTGAACTTACCAGATTTCATGCATTTTGAGAGTAATAAAATTTCTTATCATAGTTAGACCGATTCTGCTAGAATCTACTACATGTACTTTGTTCAATATGTGTCAGTGCTCCATAAGTAATGCATAATACACATGTTAGTCCATATGGGATCTGGAACACACACCTTCATGCTAAGGATAATATACTTTGGTCGATAATATTTGCAAATGATTTGATAACAGCCTTAGATACGTGCAACGATAATTGTTAGAATAGATTTCGATACCACCTTAATTAGAATGTGAATTTAGGATCTAATTTAACAGTTGGCTGAAAATTATTTTTTACTTATATACTCTATTCTATTATATCATTATTTTATGTGAAATCGATCTCTAACATACTACTACTTGGGTATGGCCGTATATTTTTTTATACCATTTTATAAAAAGCAGTTAAAAAGGAAACTAGTACCCAACTTGTGTAGGGTTTATTAGTACCAATTTTTCTTTTAACCAAAAAGCTGATATGCAACTCTGCTATAGGGCTATGTCTTTGATACGGTTTGGCCATATAGTTATGGCAAGAACTAGGCCATTATTGTTGGGGGAAAAAGTGATTATTGCCTTTTTATGCTAAAAGAATATGTTTTTCTTTATATTTTCCAAAAAAAAAAATATTTACTTGTATTGTGTAATTAGTCGATTATCTGAAAGTCGTCCATACTGTGTATTTGCTTAGACATCCAAGAAGAGTGACACACGTTCCCTTGATACAAATATAATTAGTTTTTCCATCAGTCGTAGAGTTTGAACGCGAAAAAAGATTCAAATAAATTTCTAAACATCCAACTTAAATAAATTTCTGACGGCTTTTATTCTTGTTGGCAGTTAAAAAGTGCCTAAGAAATTCTGACATTAAAAATCTATCAGAAATTACTTTTACAAAATCACAGTTAACTTTCAAAAAGTTGATCTAAACCATACAAGTAATTTTTTAAGTATACTATTTTGATAATTTTAAAACTAAAATATACTATTTTGGTAAGAAAAAAAGAGAAGAAAATAACAAAACTTCCCGATTTTTTATATTGTTCTGATTTCTCTGTTTTGCTATTGCTTGGTTTGTTGGTGGGCCATTTTTTTTTTTTTTCTGTTTATGAGCTTGGTACGCTATTATCCTCCAGATATTTTTCACGATAATTGCAACTTTTATGTTTTATGCTATGCTTGAAAATTCAGGTGATTTTATTTTTTACAAAGTTGTCATGTTTTATAATATCAAATTCAAATGTCTTATCCATATTTAATTACGAAAAAATTATATTAACATAAAGTATGGTCCTACCAGTATCATGCAACGTAGTTTAGCTATGTCATATACCATGAACTTATCTACTTTACCTGATTTTCAATAATAATGATTCACTTAATTCATGTCTCAAAGTAAGGGTTTGATTTTCTTGCATTCTTACTAAGTTGCTAGCCAATTGGTTTTTCATGTTCAGGAAATTCCTACCAAACAAAATTCATTTGTGTTGGCCTAGAGGTGAAGCTTATAGCGTTTGTTTTGAAGTTTGGAACTTGTTGCTTGTTCAATCACAACAATGGCTTTAGCTCCTACTTCAAAAGTTGTCCTTGGTTCAATAGCCTTTGCTATCTTCTGGGTACTAGCAGTTTTCCCAGCTGTGCCTTTTCTACCCATTGGGAGAACTGCAGGGTCCCTGCTAGGTGCAATGCTTATGGTCATATTCAAAGTTCTTAGTCCAGATCAAGCTTATGCTGCAATTGATCTCCCAATTCTTGGTCTTCTTTTTGGGACTATGGCTGTCACTATTTTTCTTGAAAGAGCAAACATGTTCAAGTACTTGGGGAAATTGCTCTCTTGGAAAAGTAGAGGACCAAAGGACTTACTTTGTAGAATCTGTCTCATTTCTGCTATCTCAAGTGCTTTTTTCACCAATGACACCTCTTGCATTGTGCTGACTGAATTTGTGTTGAAAATTGCAAGGCAACATAACCTCCCACCTTACCCTTTCCTTCTTGCACTTGCTACAAGTGCTAATATTGGATCCTCAGCAACCCCAATTGGGAACCCCCAGAATTTGGTTATAGCTATTCAAGGTAAAATATCATTTGGGAAGTTTCTGATGGGTATTCTTCCAGCTATGCTTGTAGGAGTTGTGGTGAATGTTGTATTTCTTATAGCTATGTATTGGAAGGTACTATCTTGTCCTAAGGCTGAAGAGAATCCAGTTTCAGAAGCTGTAGTGGATGAGGAGGTTGTTTCTCATCAGTTTTCTCCAGCCAGAATGTCTCATTTTACATCCTTTAATTCTCAAGAATGCAATGGCAGTGTAGAACTTGCTAATAGTATTCAAAACACTTCCCAATTTCATGTTATGAGAGACCAATCAACTCCAAGTGAAAGTGAAGTTCAGATGGTTCATAGTGGCAGAAAGGATTTGCCAACAAACTCAAATGCATTCAAGGAAGGGACAAATGATACAAACGAGGAAACTAATCCTTCAAAAAATGTTGCAATAGTAGTGGATAAACCTATTGAAGCACATGTTATACTCTCTTCAGGAGAAAAGGACTATATGAACAAAAAATGGAAGAGGGTACTGTGGAAATCTTGTGTTTATGCAATCACGCTAGTAATGTTGATTGCAATGCTTATTGGTTTGAATATGGCATGGACTGCAATTGCAGCTGCAATAACTTTGGTGGTTCTTGATTTCAAAGATGCAGGGCCAAGCTTAGACAAGGTAAAGCTTATATAACACAACCTCTTGTACAAAACCTGTTTTTCTCTGTTTTCCATTTGAAATGCTAGCTATTGTTATTCTTGTGCCAATTGAACTTCAAACAATCTCTTAAAGTGATTTTTCTTCTTGGAACAGGTCTCATATTCACTTTTGGTATTCTTCTGTGGAATGTTTATCACAGTAGATGGCTTTAAGTCAACTGGA
The DNA here is from genome assembly GCA_007407185.1 of Glycine tomentella. Lineage (NCBI taxonomy): Eukaryota > Viridiplantae > Streptophyta > Magnoliopsida > Fabales > Fabaceae > Glycine > Glycine tomentella. The sequence goes on along the minus strand of PYAF01000715.1, from coordinate 298,252 downwards.
ATTCCAAGTGCTCTGTGGAACTTAATGGAGCCCTATTCTCGAATAGATCATGCTAGTGGAACAGCTATACTTGCTATAGTTATACTTGTCCTATCAAATTTGGCTTCAAATGTACCAACTGGTACGTGCATGATCTTCCTGCCAAAATAATTATTTTTCTTGTACAACTTGTTTATATGTTCCCCCATCTATTTTATGTTGGATTCATGATTAAAAGACGGTCTACTAATTTTTTACCTTGCTTAAATGACAATTAGTGAATGGTAAATCTTTTAATGGCTTCTGTTATGAATGGCATATATTGTTTCCAAGAATTAGCTATACGTAACATGTAGCATTTTTTCAATTAATTTGAACTTTCATGTATTCTATAAGATATAATGTTAAATTTATGTGTTTGACATTGGTCAATTTTAAATTTTTAAACCAAGTTTGGTATAAACTATAGTAGCACATAAAGAAGAAATATGTTGGGATTATATTTTCCCTAAAATTTTCAATTGTCTTGGGCAAAAGAAAAGTATGCAATGTTAAATCACAATACAATATGAATCTAGATTTAGTCATAATGAAGGTTCACATTCATTTCTTGTCTGAACTACTAGTATTTTTTTTATATCCATACTTACCAAGAGCCATTTTCATTTGCTGCATCACAATCTTCTATTCATATGTTTTCTAGTTCTATTGCTTGGAGCAAGAGTTGCAGCCTCAGCTGCAGCAATTTCCAAAGGAGATGAGGAGAAGGCATGGCTAATCTTAGCTTGGGTTAGCACTATAGCAGGGAACTTTTCACTATTAGGATCAGCTGCCAACTTGATAGTGTGTGAACAAGCTCGTCGAGCTCCAAACCTTGGATACACATTAACCTTTTGGACTCATCTAAAATTTGGCCTTCCTTCAACTCTTATAGTCACTGCTATTGGGTTGACACTCATAAAATGATAAGAATTTGCTAAAAGTTCAAAGAATCTTATCATAGAAGTTTACACAAGCAAAGTCAGTTTATTGTAATGTATTTTAAGGTTGTGTTAGAAAATATAGGTAGATGAACAAGGAATTTTCTCTGTTTTTGTTGTTAATGTCATCAAATAAGTATATAATTGTGATGGTCCTAGCTAAAAGTTTGTTAGGAATGCTTTGAAATTTCAATTAGTAATGAATGTTAGTTTGGGAGTTATGTGAAATCTTTGGCAGCAGAATTTACTTCCCTCCAATTACTTTCTGTGCATGGCATTCTTTAGCAAATTATGACCCCAATTTAAAGTAATGAATTGGTTTTTAATTTTGTCAGTTAGTTGACTTTTTTTGGTTCTATTGAACTATGAAAATGACACATATATGCATGATATATGTGACAAAAATATTCCTTTCAGATAGAGCTAGGAAATGCATCGCACAGCTGGTTCGACATTGGCCTGTTGATCTGAATCGAATTGGACTAAAAAATGTTAGTCCAAGTAGAATTGGGAATATTTGGGCCAGTGAACTGTCCGACCATATTAGACTCAAGAAATATAGGTTTGAACTTAATTGGACCTGTTTTGATCCAATATTTTTTTTTAATTTCTATTTTTTAGTTTGTATTAATTTTGACTAAAAAAAGTAAAATAGATCAAAATAAGTCAACCTGATGAACCATGCGCTTGATCAAGCTTGATCAAACTTAAAAAATGAGGCTCATATAGAATATGGACTTGTCTAGTTAAGTCATTTTTCTCGTTTAGTCGATGGACCAAGCGAATCAACCCATCCATTTTGTCACCCCTACTTAGTTTCACTGCAACTCTTGCCACCAACATTTAGTAAAAATATATATTTTAGTTTAGTTATTGTTTTACAAAATAAATGAAGTATTAAATTTTTTTTCATGGGATACCCTTAGTGAGAGTAATTATTATTATGCAACGAGAAAATATTTAATTACTTAGAGAGATAAAAAATAATATTAGGAAGATATTAATTAGATTTCTTAATAATGTATCAAAATCTTAAACATCATATAAAATGCAATGAAGGAGTGGTAATTAATTCTATCCCATCGTAAGTCTAACTGTCTAAGATCTTGAGTTAGTGGGGATAAATTATTTTTAAGATTTAATTATTATTTTGGTCTCTGAATTCATTTATGAAGTTTAATTTGATCTTCTTATTATTAAAAGGTTCAATTAGGTCCTTTTATTTTTAGAAGTTTTAATTAGGTCCCTTAATTTTTAAAATAAGTTCAACTTTGTCCTATTTAAATCAAATTTGATCTTATTTTTTAAAAAAAAATTGGAGCATGTGAAAGAAAAATGGGATCAAATTGGACTTATTTTAAAAAATAAATAACCTAATTAAAACTTCTAAAAATAAAATGATCTAATTAAGTCTTTTTTAAAAAAAAAAATAGAGGACCTAGTTGAACTTTTTAATAATAAGATAATCAAATTAAACTTCAAAATTAAATTAGAAGATCAAAATAATAACTAACCCTATTTTAAAAATAAAAAATAATAAAAATTGTATTCATAGAATTGAACAAAATGTGAGATTGAATGACATACAATTGGGAAAAAAAAAAAAGTAAAATATCTAAGAGATACTACTACTTAAAAGATGTTAGTTAATTACCTGGGCAATCTTTGGTTAAGATTCTCCCCGACATGGTTGTATGCATTGATTACTTGCATATATGCTTGTCGTGGACATAAGAGTCACCGTGAGCCAGTAGCATAACCTGAATAATTTTGAAGTCAATAAACTCAACACTATCTCTCTATGGTCCTATTACTTGGTTAAAAAAAATTCAACATGATGAGAGAATTTCTTCAAATATTTTAACCAAAAGGATTATTATTTAGTAGACCTAGTTGGGGATGAAGTAGTTGTTGGAAATGTTAATGGCAGTGGAGGCCATAACAGCACCAATTAGGTCATCAGTGTAATTGAAGAGTGAGTTGTTGTGGTCAATCCATATGTGATGACCAGAACCAAAAATGGGGATGCCATCTCCATCATCAGTTACATGTTGCGACAGAAGATAAAGGAAGATTAAATAAAATAACATGTAAAAAATTTGGAAAATATAATGTAAATCAAATCAATAAAAGATCCATTTATTGGCTAAAAAAAGGAATCATTTATAAATTTATTTATCCAGTTTAAAGTTAAATTCTATATATAGGTTTTTGTTTTTGTTTTTTTTTACTCAATTTCAAAAAAGTGAAATAAAATTAGTAAACTAATTAATCAATAAAAAAATATATTCTAAAAACTTATAGAAAATTAAAAATTAGATAAGCCATTTTTTTATTTTATTTTATTATTATGCAAATGGTTGGGATTTTCTCTTTCATTTATTTGCATCTAGTTTTTTACTATTTTTATTTTTCTTTTTATTATCACATTTTTTATTACATATATCATTTTATTTCTTTTCTTTTTAATGACTCTCTTAGTTTTACAAGTTTGCCGTTAATAATCATTTTCATTTTTTATATTTTGATTTCTTATAATTTTATATTTTTAATTATTTAAAATACTATACAATATTAAAACATAGAAATTTAATTATTAAGAAATTGACCTCAGTTGAACAGAAAGCCTACTTTCACTGTATTTTTTTTTAACAATATTGAGTATAAGAATTAAACTTTTATCATTGAGATTCAATGATTTTGTAAGTATTTAAAAAATATATTAATATTAATTTTTTTGTTGTGTATTCTCCAACTTAACTGTTTTCGACTTTTCGATTGTATGGGTCGTTTTTGTTTTATAAGAGTAGACACTTGCTTGTGAAACAAGTGGTTGAAACGTGCATTTTTCTTATTGTGAATTTTAAGATCTAGTTTAATACTAGAATTTATTATTGTACTTTTATTACCTATATACTTTCGTCGCCTGAAAATGACTACAATTTTAATATTTGAAAAAAAATTAATTAATGTTCTCACTTTTCAATGAGACATTTAAATATTTATTCTAATTTTATTTTATAATAAATAATGTTATCTTGAAAGAGTTAATAATATATTTATTAAAATTAAGTGAAAGAATTAAACTATTTTAAAAAAATTGTCCTCTAATAAATATAAATTCTCTTGAAATATTTATTTTCTTTTGGGAAGAAGGGAGTATTTTTTTTTTTTGCGCATTTTAAGATCTAGTTTAATAGAATATATTATTGTAGTACTATTATGTGATATATATATATATATATATATATATATATATATATTTTTTTTTTTTCTTTTGGTATTGCGTTTTGTATTATTGTAGTCCTATTATGCTATAATCCACCACATGTAGTTTAATTTGCTCAACTCTGTCACTACTCTATTTTGTGAGTTTTGCACGTACCAATTGGGGGTACATAGCAATTTAAATAAGAGATGCACAACTCAGGATCACAACTTAGATGTAGATGAATTTCAATCCTTAGATGAAAATCAGGTCATTCGTGTTTAAAAATATTTATTATTACAAATTTTAATTATAATATAATTTATTTTGTGCTATGTACAAACTAAAATAGATATTTTTTTCCTTCCTTTCAGTTTTTACCTTTTTTAAAGAGTAATTCATCTGATTTTATTCCAAAACAGAAATCTAATTACATCAAATTGAATCAGAAGGGCAACTTGGTGAGGAAAATCCTTCATCCAATATACTCCCTCGACTAGAGCTCTGCCATGTAGCATGCAGTTTCTTGTAATCTGTTTCAAACTTCACATGAGAGAACAGAGCCTCTGCAAAGCTGTTATATGATGGTGTATTGGTGTTGGACTATCTTGTTAATTTCTCTCACTTCCATATTCACCTATATCTATAGCATCATTCACTTTATATATATTCTTGTGTTATTAATTATGAAGTGCATGTTTTGATATTGTAATGAATTTGTTATGTTGTGACGAATAATGTGCATGTATGTTTTCTCTGTCAGGTAGAATCTAGAACTTGTATGATTGAAGTTCAAGGTTCATTGTTTGAAATGTTTCATAAATTTATTAAAAATGATATAAGTCATATTTTATCATTTGAACATTTCAAATTAACCCTTTCAGTATTTTATATCCCTATTCATCCTATTGAGTCTTAACTCTAATTTTTATTGATAAATTACAATATGAAATCCTTTATTTTTTTTCATTAAAAAATTTCTTTTAGGTGCGAGTATGCATATTTTCTAAAACACATATCATGAGGTGTTTGGTTGAAAAAAAAAAGGAGGAATGACATTGGAAAGAAAAAGAAAGAAAAATAATCTTGATTAAAATAAAAAAAGAGAATCTGGTTGAAAACAAAAAAGAAAAAAGGGGAAAGACAGTGGATAGAAAAAGAAAAGAAAAGTCATCTTGATTCAAAAAAAAATGTTGAAAGAATTAAGTGGAGAGAAAAGTATGAAATTATACATATCAATACTGTACTTATTTGTTTCCTATCTCATCTTATTCTTTGTTTCTTATCCACCTTAAGTTACAAGCTTATAAAGATCTATTGATTTGGTGACTTGTGAAATATTTCCAAACTAATAGTGGAGAGCAGTCTTATGTATAAGCTTATGGAAAACATGGAGAATAAGAACATAGAGTGATCCTAAATATAAGCGAAAAGACAATTTATTGCAATGGTAAGACATGTGCTTTAGAGTGTTAATTTCTTTGCAACCTTTCATCTTTATCATTTTCTTGTTCTTCATTTCAACCCCATGTATCCCTATTCCCACTAAGGTTCATAACATTTCTCTTTGTCATGATTGTTTGTTTTAATCTTTTTGATGATGTCAAAAAGGAGAAAGAGGTTTGAATGTCATGTTATGGTAGATTGTTCTGAGTTATTGATTCTAGTCATAGCTTAGCAAGATTAGGGGATAGTTGAAAATCATTAGTAGATAAAGTTGAATATCATTCATTTATAGTGCATTCATAGTCTGTTCATTCAATTAGTACATGACATTAATTATTTGTCATCATCAAAAAGGGAGAAATTGTTGGATATTTGTTGAACCTATAATGCATAAAAAGATTTATAAAGTTTTGATGATAACAAATAATAAATGTCACATTATTAGATTTATTACACTAATGATAATTATTTTATTATTTGAAAATTTGAAGTTACTGATATTTTGGACTTATGAAGATCATAATTGGAAAGATTATTTGAAGATTCGAGATGATATGGAATTAAAAAGATTTGTTTATATCTTTTATTATTAAATTTTATGTAACGAGATTAGAAGATTGATCTTGTCAAGATATTTGCCTTTTAAGATTGCATTGCATAATAAGATAAAATATTTTTTAAGATTAGATTCAAAAATAGGATATAATATTTTTTAATATTGCATTCAAAAATATGATAGAATAGTTTTAAGATTACATTGTATAATATAATAGAATATTTTTAAGATTGCATTGCATAATAAGATAAAATATTTTTTAAGATTGCATTAAAAAATAGATAGAATATTTTTTAATATTGCATTCAAAATTAAGATAAAATGTTGTTAAGATTGCATTTCATAATATAATAAAATATCTTTAATATTGTATTGCATAATATAATAGAATATCTTTTAAGATTGCCTTCAAAAATTGGTTACAATCATATGCTTACATTGATATAAATAAAAACAAATTTTTGTGTTTACTCATTCTATTCCAAATAATATTAAAATTTTAGAGAGTTTATACTTGCATCATTGAGAGAATTGTTGTGAAATCATATAGAAGCGTTTGACAAGTACGATTCTTCAACTCTCCATCAGGATTTAAAGTACCTATTTACTTAAGAAATAGAAGACTAAAGGTAACCATTTTATTATATTCTTCTTCTTGACTTTGGAAGAGGTCGCAATTGGAAAATTAAGATACTTTATGTTCTTGGAGAATTGAGACGTGCAATTTCTTGTTGGAAAATAAGGATATTAGTCTGTCTCTATTCTTGGTGAATTGAGACGATAGTTTTTGCCTAAGAAACTAGGATACGAGCTTGGGATCATTGTTGTGTAACAGACAACAGTGAATTTTTACCCAATTAAATTTTTTATGTTAAAATTGATTGTGTCTTTTTTAACTCTTATCTTTATATTATTACTTTGATTTTTATTTTAAATTGTAAATTATTTTATAAAACTTAATTGGCTCCCTCTTAAGTTCACGATGGCCATCAAACAAAGTACCTTGGCAACATCTGGTTGAATACATTAATTCTGGCAGCACATATTGGTTGCATTTAATTAAATCTTGATTAGCCTGGGTGCAACCATCTAAAGGTTGATCAATATCATGCAAAAGCTGACACTGTTTCAGTTACAAATTTTTAAATTTTTTTATCATTTCTTATCGTTTTTGTTTTTGAAGTCGACCATTTCTTATATCCGGAAGTGAAGAGAAAACGAAGTTGTTATCAAATAAACATTCATCATGATTGATTGTAGGATTTATTTGCAGTAAAAAAAGTTAAAGGATTTATTAATTATATTGATAAAAAAAATTATATTTGAGGTGAAAAATTATATGCTTTTGCTTAGTAACTAAAGATCATTCAAATGTTTACCAAAAAAACAATCATTCAAATGTTATGGTTTATACTATGTTGGAAATTTATGTAACTTTTTTATGTTTGAAATAAAGATCTTAATCACATACTTAATTAGATTAATCACATGAGATTATGTTTAGAAGATTCAAGAGTGAGTTTTCGATTTAGTTCTAAAAAATTAACTTAATAATTCTTTTATTGATTTGACCTTATATAATTCAAGTGTAAATGCAGGTATAGATATAAATTAATACAGAAATGAGAATCAGAAGTACCCGTGTAAGTATAAATGCCGGTGCAGGTAAATGTATACGTACAATACCCTACCCAGACCTTATTTACAATTGATCCCTATTCAAATTAAGAGTAATTAACTCGAACTCGTCAAATCCTAATTATCATCATGTAAATATCTGGTGAAAAGTGCTTTGTAATTTCTAGTTATTTCAAAAATTGATTAAGTGGGGTGACTTGACCTAAGTTATGATGGAAAGTGCACTTTGTCATGTAGTAGTTAATTATTTCAAAATTGATAAAGTGGAGTGACTTGACCTAATTAAGTATGTGATTAAAAGCTTGCTTTTTAATTTGTATAATGAAAAAATATTTATTATAAGAGACTAGTTTTTAAATGAATATTAATATTTTAAAAGATTAATCTTAATTTTCGACAAAAATTATCTGAATAAATAGATATATACTCCTGTATATATGCATGACCCTCGAAACCTCGCAGGAAAGCGACAGAAGCCTTATCTGCTAAAAGAGCTAACAAAGTAACAGACAACAGTAGCATTTTAACTCTATGTATGTCCTACATTAATTTGTCATTTGTCTGTATCCAAAAATCCTCATGCCTTTAATTTGATATGATACATGTTTCAACAACCTCTTACAAACATACTCTTATAAATATTTTTTTTATTAATTAAAATTTATTAAAATTATAAAAATTTATAAATTTCATTTCTTATTTAACAAATTAATATCACTCATAATTTTATTAATAAAAAATATATTAAGAAAAATGTGTTGAAAATATATCAAATAATAATGAGTGGAAGCTATGACTAAAGTTGCCGCATATGACTTTTATAATCCAGAGTGTGCGTATAAATAGAGGGTCCACTTTCACCAACTAGTACTGAGTTAAGTTGCCTCTTATGACTTTTATACTCAAAAGTGTACATGAAAAGTGCAAAGAGAGGGTCACTTTTCACCAAGTGTATTACACAGTTGCCGCTTATGACTTATCCTTTCTCAACAAGTAGCATGGAAGAAGTGTACTTAATTAGTGTGCACAAATATAAATAGGGTCACCTTAATTTCTCACTCTCACACCAAGTAGTAGTGACAACAAGTAGTAGTGTCTTGACTAGTTTTCAGCTCTGTTGCAATTCCCTCTTCCACCATTTTGCTAGAAAACCCACATTTTTAATTATACTCAATCCAATTCAGAAAATAACTCTTACAAAAGTTCATATAGCTTTGCATGGAGCCTTCAAGTTATTAAGGTAAGAATAGCATGTAAAGTGTGTGCATGATAAATGTCTGTGTTGTTTTTCTATTCCAGCTCTTTCAAATTAAGTGATACATATATTATATAATATCTTTGCTTCTAATTGGATCCATTTTGTTTTCCAATTCTGGCTTTCATGGGTGGTTTTGATTCACTAATAGCGTGTTTATGGAAACTCATTTAAGAAATTAAATCACGTTTGGGATGTGAATGCTATTAGTATTAGTTTCTGAAAATCATATCTAAAACGTGGAAAATCACATCCCTAACACGCTATAAAAATAACATAGAAACTTGGTTTTTCTGAAAGAAATGGTTGAAATCGTCCACTTATATTTTCTGTGTACTTTATAAGAGTTCAATAAAATCCTTATTGTAGTCCCATTTTGCTGGAATGCACGGCATGTACTTTATTCTATATATATTTACTGTGTCAGTACTCCATTAAAATTATGCATATACGCATGCTAGGTACCCATCTGAGACATTGAATATGGATAAATAGCATTTAAAAAAATGAAAAAGAAAAGAAAACTGGTATATGGAGCTTGTGTACGGCTAATACATACCAGTTTTTTTTTGTCTTTTACCAAAAAGCTGACACGCTGCTCAGCCAGCTCAGGTATATCTTTAATGCTGTTGGACCATACAAATTTGATACCAATCAGCATTGTTTTGATGACAAAACAAAAAGGCTATTTTCCTCCTATAAGATATCAACACAGTGGCACGCGATGTTGACTAAGTGTTGAAAAAGTGATTATTACTATTATGTTGTGATTCCTCAATTATTGGTATTCCTTAGTTTGTTGGTTGGCTATTAGCCTATTACCATTTTTTTTTATCATAGGTTATTTATAATTTATGAGCTTGTTAATTTATTATCCTAATTAAGTTGTTTTTCAAGATAATTGCTTCCTTCAATCTTTATGCTATGCTTTGAAAGACATGTGATTTTATGTTTAATACACTGCTTTCATGTTTTATAGTGCATCAAATTCAAATGTCTTGTCCATATTTAATTTATTTATCTATTTGCAAAAATTTAATTAACCCACAGTATACGGTACCTGTATTCATGTGATGTAGTAGACCTCTGTCAAATACCATGAACAATATATTCATACTCCGATTCACCCGCTTGATCATTAATATTCAATAATAATGATTCACTTAATTCATGTCTCAAAGTAGTAGATTGAATAAGAGAAGACGAATCTCATAGATTGGTTTTTCATTAATTCTTACAAAGTTACTAATCAATTGGCTTTCCATGTTCAGGAAATTGTACCAAACAAAATTCTATCGTGTGTTCACCTAGAAGTGGAGGCTTGAATTAACATTTGTTTGGAAATTGTTGGTTGTTTAACCACACCAATGGCATTGGCTCCTACTCCAACAGTTGTCTTTGGCTCAATAGCCTTTGCAGTCTTCTGGGTTCTAGCAGTTTTCCCATGTGTGCCTTTTCTACCCATTGGGAGAACTGCAGGGTCCCTTCTAGGTGCAATGTTTATGGTCATATTCCAAGTTCTTAGTCCAGATCAAGCTTTTGCTGCAATTGATCTCCCAATTCTTGGTCTTCTTTTTGGGACAATGGTTGTCACTGTTTTTCTTGAAAGAGCAGACATGTTCAAGTACTTGGGGAAATTGCTCTCTTGGAAAAGCCAAGGACCAAAGGACTTACTCTGTAGAATTTGTTTGATTTCTGCTATATCAAGTGCTTTTTTCACCAATGACACATCTTGTGTTGTATTGACTGAATTTGTGTTGAAAATAGCAAGACAACATAACCTCCCACCTTACCCTTTCCTTCTTGCACTTGCTACAAGTGCTAATATTGGATCCTCAGCAACCCCAATTGGGAACCCCCAGAATCTAGTTATAGCTATTCAAGGTAAAATATCATTTGGGAGCTTTCTCACTGGTATTCTTCCAGCTATGCTTGTAGGAGTTGTAGTGAATGATGTAATTCTTATAGCCATGTATTGGAAGGTGTTAACTATTCATAAGGATGAAGAGGATCCAATTTCAGAAGTTGCTGAAGAGGAGGTTGTTTCCCATCAGTTTTCTCCAGCCACAATGTCACATTGTGCATCCTTTAATTCTCACGAATGCAATGACAGTCTAGAACCTACTAATGGTCTTCAAAACCCTTCTCAAGTTCATGCTATCAGAAACCAAACAACTCCAAGTGTAAGTGAAGTTCAGATGGTTCTTAGTAGCACAAAGGATTCCACAACAAATGCATCCAAGGTGGGGACAAATGATGCAAAGGAGGAAAATAATCCTTCAAAAGTTGTTTCAATAGTAGTAGATAAACCTATAGAAGCACATATTATGCACTCTTCACAAGGAAAGGTGGACTATTTGAGCAAAAAATGGAAAAGGATAGTGTGGAAATCTTGTGTTTATGCAATCACATTGATAATGGTGATTGCAATGCTTCTTGGTGTAAATATGGCATGGGCTGCAATTGCAGCTGCCATAACTTTGGTAGTTCTTGATTTCAAAGATGCAGGGCCAAGCATAGACAAGGTAATACTTATATACAAAACCTCCTTTTATCTCTCTTTCTTTTGAAAAGCTATTGTTATTAATGTGCCAATTGAACTTTGAACAATCACTCACGGTGATTCTTCTTCTTGGAACAGGTCTCGTATTCACTATTGATATTCTTTTGTGGAATGTTTATCACAGTAGATGGATTCAAGAAAACTGGAATTCCAGGTGCTTTTTGGGACTTAATGGAGCCTTATTCTCGAATAGATCATGCTAGTGGAATAGCTATACTAGCAATAGTTATACTTGTCCTATCAAATTTGGCTTCAAATGTACCAACTGGTAAGTGGATGATAACCTGCCAAAATAATTATTTTTCTCATATAACTTGCTCAGTGATCAATCTAGAAATTTCATATTGTGAGAATAATATAATTCGTCGTTGCGCACACATACATTTTCATGAATAAATCCATCCATGAACTTACTTATATGTTCCCCATATATTTTATATATGTTTGTTTCATAATTATACGAAACAATATAATAATATTTTACCTTACTCAAATTTGGGAGGAGGATCGCGAACATCATACTTTCTAATAGTTTTTAAAACAAACTTTCTCTTATTATTTGAAATTCACGAGGGTTCCATTACTTTAGTGACACTCACATGAATTTCATCCGATAAAAAAAAGTGATGCTAATATTTTTCAGAACAAGAGTATTTAGTCAATGGTAAATCTTCAAATGATTTGTGTTGTGAATGATTTATATTGTTTATAAGAATTTTTTATATTAAATTAATGAAATAAAATATTTTAAAATCATGCGGGTGGGTGTGGAAATATGATATATTTATTTTCCCATGTTTTACTAATCATTGTTAGTTATAGTACTTAATATGTAGCATTAATTGAGATTTCGTTACAATTATAAGATGTTCATCCTTATCAAGAGCGATTTTCATCTAATGTATCAAAACATTCTCTTTATGTTTTCTAGTTCTATTGCTTGGAGCACGAGTTGCAGCCTCAGCTGCTGCTATTTCCAAAGAAGATGAGAAGAGAGCATGGTTAATCTTGGCTTGGGTGAGCACCATAGCAGGGAACTTCTCACTATTAGGATCAGCTGCAAACTTGGTAGTGTGTGAGCAAGCTCGCAAAGCTCCAAACAATGGATACACATTAACCTTTTGGACCCACCTAAAATTTGGCCTTCCTTCCACTCTTATAGTCACTACTATTGGGTTGACACTCATAAAATGATAAAAAAAAAAAAAAAAAAAGCTACTAAATTTTAAATAATCTTATCAGAGAAATTTATACGAGTAAAATCGGTTTATTGTATATAATATATTTTAAGGCTATGTGAGGAAAGTTTGTTTAGGAATTATTTAAAATTTCAACTTGTAAAATAAATGTCAGTTTAGGAATTATGTTAAATATTGTTACACTGTTTTGGTTCCTTAATTAACTTTCTCTATGATAGCACTAGTTAGTGCACTCACATCACATGTTACCCTTTTGCATCTTTATGTCCCTCGTGTTGCCATGATCTGAAAAGCTTCTTATCAAAGGTTAGGTGGTTTGGTTTTCAACATATTTTAAGAGATTAAAGGAAGTAAACGTGTGGATAAACATGTCCATTCTCTATCTGTGGATTGTCAATTGTTGTATCTACTAACAATGCTAATTTTAATTTGCCAATACAATATTAACAAAATAAAAGTTTATAACTAGTCAACCTAACTAGCTTGGTCCAAAAAAACAAGATAAGAGTAAAAGAAACAATTCGGGAATTATTGAGGGTAATAGTGCATGCCACCTTGGATTCATTAGTGAATTCACCAAAAATATTTTATGATCGTAAGCACAGAGTATAAGGACCCAGCAGTCAAGATGTGCCTTCAGGTACTAGGTCTTTTATCAACTGCAGATCAGAAACCTTTAAACTAAAGGCTCTAAAATAAAGGGAAATTATATTTCGAAATTTAGTTTTCAGAATGTGATTTTAACATTGTAAAAACAAATTTTAGAAAAAATATGTTTTTAGTTCATATATTTTCGTTGAACCTTATTTATAGTTCTCGAACTTTCAAATCATGTAACTTAGTTTCTAAATTTTATAAAAAAATGTATTTTTAATCCATGAGCTTACTCCCAAATTTCTGTACTTTTTAGCTTCAGGTTGTTAAAAAAGACTAAAAACACGTTTTTTATAGAGTCTAGAAGTAAATTATACAATATGAAAGTTTAGAAACTAAAAATAACATTCAAAAAAAATATAAAAATTAAAAAATATTTGATCCGAATTTTGTTATCGTAACCAAAAAAATAATTCCAGATTTTAGTCTTTAACAAAAAAAATTCCAACAAATGCATATAGAAAATATAAGTTAAGAAAAAAGATGAATGGAAAAAAACTAGCCCAAATATAGAGTGAACCGGGAGCCCAATAACTAAATCCAATGCTAATAATAAAACACTAATAACACATTTTATATCACACTCTTTTTAACATATTTTATTATTAATAATTATTAAAATTATAAAATCATGGACATCTTATTCTTAAGCTATAGACACACATTAGGAAGCTGCATTCGTGGTTGGTTCATATTCATAAAGATGATTTACCTTAAAAAAATTGTTTAGAATTCTGATTGAAATTATATATTCACATTTTTTTTCTTTTTCACATCACATATCTATTACAAAAATTATTATTGAATTATTTATTTTTTTATTATTTTCATCATTTAGTTATCATATTTATGTTTTCTTTTTTTTGGTCTAAATAATCATTAAATAGAAAATTAATACTTGCAATCGATCTTCGTTGGATTTATTTGGAATTCTTCGTTATATTAATTTATTACCTATGTGTCTTAAATTTGTATTAACAAATATATTTTTTTGGTAAAAAATGAATATTTTTAATTCACCGTATTTTAAATCACTACAATCAATAATATTTAAATTCACTTTCTTTAATTAATATGTGGTTTTAAACATTGCAAAAACAAATAATACAGTATTCCAAATAATTAATATTTAAATTCCACATGCAGGTTGGCTTTATGAGTCAGGTACCTTTGGAGTTTCTGCATGCATAAGAAATCATCTTGCATTGGTTATTTCATTCTAGCTAAAACAGCATGGTTCAATATGAACTGCTAATCCATCAAGAAGTCGAAGCATTGGAATTGGATCTCAACGTTGCAATATCAGAACACTAAATTTGAGAGCTTGATTGCAAAGATGTAGCTGATTGTATCACTGAAAATAGATTCATGAACAATGAGCTCGGGAGAATCATTCAACAGCTACATTAGGAAACTCAATCTTTTACAAAACTTTTCAGTTAAATTTGGTCGTAAACAAGCCAATCAAGTTGTCCATGCATGAATTGTCTGAGAGTTGCTAGATTTTATATATGTTCGTCAATATGTTTTTTTATTTGATTCTAACTTGTACTCACTTTATCATTTTGGATGAAATAATAATGTATGTGTCTTTTAGTATAAAAAAATGTGGTTTAATTCATTAATGGGTGTGCATGACATTTGTCACATTTTTTTTTTTAATTAGTAGAGGGCTTTTATCTTTTTATTTTATTAATCAATACATATAATTAATATAATTAATTTTAAGATGATATGACAATATATTATCATTTTTATCATTATAATGCATATTTATGGTAATTATTATAAGATCGTCATTATAAACAAAAAATTTATCATAAAAATAAAAGAAAATTCATAAAATATAATAAATTAATTATCATATTATATAAATCAAAATTCATTTAAGAATTACAAATTTAACTTATTAATCTAATCATAATATATATTTATTATAATCACCTTAATTACTATAATCGATAAAAATTTAAACAAAAATAAATAAATATGGTGATATAAGATGTTACATATCATTTATATTTTATTGAGAAAACCTTCTTTTATAATAATAACTAGAGTAATGGTCCGTATTTTGTACGGAAAAAAGTAAAACAGTGATCAGCGTTTTAAAATGTAAACATGATGATGATAATAATAATAATAATAATGTAATATTTATCATATAATTTAAATTCCAATATAATTTTGTATATAACTTTTATTTCTTTTAATTTATGATTAAAAAAATCATATTAAATGACAATACGATTCATCATCAGAAACAAAATTATAAATCTCGACTAGTAAATTATATTTAGATTATCAAGATCAAACGAAAAATCACAAATTTGTTTAATTGATTATACGACAATTAACTAACTTGCAAAACTATAGTTGTCATAATTTTAAAATGAAAATTATTCTCGATACGCCGTTGTGTGTATTAGTGTGTATCAGTATATATAAAGAGTTTTTTTGTCCGTAATTGTAATGGCATGACATAGCATTGAATTTGAAATATAGGAAGTAGACACATGCATGGTTATGACTTATGTGTAGGGCATTGGACCCTACAATTATAAGGAAGGAAATGTGGGACCATGGCACGTGGGAGGGTGCCTTAAGGACCTAATGAGCTATTCGTGTAATGTTCGATACATCTCCCCTTGCCTTATTCGTAAGTTTGCAAATTGCAACCAACAAGATTACATGTTATTGTGCCTTTGTCTTATTGCTTAATTCTTTATTGTTATTTCAATTTGCATATACTCAATTATTCATATTATTTTGTGTTCCTTTTCGCAATCAAACTCCTGCTATCATTATCATATATCCAAGATTAAGTAGAGCATGTGCACTTATCCTTGTTTTACTATACCTATGACATCCACTAAATTTTCGATCTTGTTGGGTAAGTGTCTCCTTTCCTCCTTCAACATTATTGCAATATGTGTTATTTATAGACTTATAAATTTAATTATATCGAGGAGTGTATTTGTTATAAACTATTTTTTATAATTTATATCAATTAACACAAAATTATTCTAAATTAACCACTAAATATTGAGTTTAAATTCTACAGTTATTAAATATGTAAAGAATTTGTTTTTATTATTGATAATAATTCTGTTGGTCAACTTTAATAGAATTGTCTCGTAAGAAAAGATTCCTTTTTTTTATACTAAAGTAAAAATATGAAGAAAAAAAATCTTTAAAAATTAAACACTATAATTGATTTTCTAAGAGAAAGTGACATTTTTCTTTTTTCCCGTTTTGCATCCAAACTCAATGGAATAACTTAACATGATTGTGTGACAAATTTAAGGAACACAATGGCACCAATTTTGGGCACATGAGTTGACGCCTCAATTGAATTCGAAGCAAACATCATGTAAGATTGTATCATCATGTACTAGAGCATGGAAGATTGCTTGCGTAACACCCTTAAACTGGCAAAATATATCAATAGTGAAAATTCCATCTGCAGCATTACTAACATTAACCTTGAATACACCTATGGTGGCTGCTAACCCTGATACAGCAAAAATAGCATGCCCTTGATTGAGTTATTACGTACCCTAGCTTGGTTGATATATATATATATATATATGTGTGTGTGTGTGTGTGTACTTCCAACTTCTTTCAATTCGGTTCCATAAAAAAGCTAATTAGAGCAAGATTTCTCATTATCCCATTCCTTTAAGCTTTTACCAAATATGCCAAATTCATATAAATATATGATATATCTTCTTAAAGAAACCTCTCTTTTAATTTGGAAATTGGAATTGGAAGCTTCATTTGAAACTACCACAAATTCTAGATCTCCAGATTTGGTCCCAAAAATCTTGGATTTTCATTTTGCCACATGATACACAAACACACTATTAGCGTAAATTAATTGTTTCTATATGAAAAGAGGTAAGATATATATATATATATATATATATATATATATATTAAAAAATAGAGTAAATTGCAGTGCTCTCTTAGGAATGATGCGAGTATTAGTAATTTAGTACTATCTATTACACCATCATCAATCATCATCATCTCCATCTCTTGTGTTAACATATACAATTTAGTTTATTTAACTTAATATCTTGTTCATATAGAAACTTAACATTGTTAACATAAATTATTTTTCATCCTTTAAAATATGGGAGTATTTTTTACAGAAAAAAATATGAGTATTATAGGACCGCTTTTATGTTAAAATATAGAATAAATTACACATTATTGTCCTAAGAAATAAAAGTATTCACATTGTTGAGGTGTAAGTAAATACTGAGAAAATTTTATTAATTAAACTAAGACAAAATTTGAGTACATCATTAACTATATAAGAGATTCAATTTGGCTAGGAATCTCTTCTAGCCGGTACACGAAAAAAGTCAGAGGCAAGAGAGTGTGCCACTCCAGTTCCTTCCCTCTTAGTGAAAGCTAAAATCTTGCTATGATCACCTCGCAACATGTTATGACACTGATCAATCAAGCCAAACACATAGATGTAATATCTTAAAAATTACAGTTTGTATGCTTGTGCGATTAAATTATGAAACAATTGAGATTCTTTGTTTTAAATAAATAAATATGTGTTTTGAGTAATTAAATATAATTAATGATTAATTGAGTAATTAAGATAAATAATGGAAAGTAATTAAAATAAATATTACTTCAAAATAGATAGGTAGAGATATTGAAAAATTGTGGAGGGGAGTTCAAAATAGGTAGATTTTTTTGGTCAAATTGTGAAAAATAAAGATTTTGGTCAACTCATTAATTACATTATGGTAAATATGTTTACTTTTGTCTAAAATATAAAATTAGAATTTTAATGAACATTTTTCTTACTAATGAATTTGTAATGACTTTAATTATTGAAACTATACGTTCTAAGATAATTAGTGGCTTGGAAAATTTAATTAAAGTCTAATCACATTAAATTAAGTTTTAAAATGAATATATATGTCTAATAGAATAAAAACGAAACTAGACATAACTTATATGGAATGAGAGATTTATCAAATAACTTTACATTGAATTAACTTTTTTTTTTTTATAAATTCTTTTATTCTCTCTTATAAAATTTTATAATCCTATAAAATTAAGTAGTATAAATCAAGTGTAATTGTCCTAAGAGTTAAGTATGATTCACACAAATTGTTATAGATTCTAGAAATATAAACATTAGAGAATGGCAAAAGGTCCTTTAGCTCTTAAAGTAATCTGGCACATGTTATGCTAAGTTTTTAACCCACAAAATAAAAGTTACACAAGTTAAATAAAAATAATTTGAGAATTTTTATTATCAAAACAAGTAACCAATCTGGTCCACACAAGTTTTATTGTATGAATAGTTTCTTCTTGATACATGCTTATACTCTATATGCTCTCTTTCCATTTTTGAGAAAAACTTTGGGGGAGCATGACCCCTGTAGGATTGAAGGTAGTTCCACTCCTAACTAATTAGGCCCAACTAGAGACTAGTCCACCTATGTGTTATGAAAAAGAATCTAGGCATGTAGTCTAGGTCTAGGCGTTTGAGAATATAAGAAGGGAGAAGTTAGAGAGAAGGAGTGAAGGAAAACCGCAAGGATCATTGTCATAGTTGATCACATCCTTTGTAATGGAAAGCTAATTTTGAAATAAGGAAAAGTGGATTCTCATTTCTCCTCTTCTCTTAAATGAATGACAATGAACCATGGATAGATCACATGAATTTAGGGTTATTAACTTTGAACGAGTTGTGAATATCTCAAAACACTTGAATAAGTTAATTAATTAATTGGGTAATGATGATCAAACTCTTATTGTGTTTTACCCTTTTTGATATTCTTGTGAAATTATGGATTGTAATTTAAGAATGTTTGATAAATTTATTGGTATGCTCACTTTGGTAATTTCATAAAGTATGAGAGTGAGTTTTGATAATTAAATGTAATATGATATTAATATTGGAGTGGAAAAGAGATGTCAAGCGTGGGAGGCTTCTTCCTTCAAATTTGGAAACCTGCAATTATGCAGAACACAGTCTGATTCAACACCATGCTAAGAATGATGTTGGAGGAGAGGCTTAGGCCTCATTTCATAGTAACTTATTTTATATTTTACTTGTGGGTTTAATTCTGTGATAAATTGTGATATTGAAACTTTATATTTATTTACTTCAGATTGCATTTTAAATCTTGACTATTATTGTGTTATGGATTTGTAAGGCCTTTGGAAAGCCAAAATCTTTATTAAGTTTTACTTTTACCTATTTATGAGATATTTGAAATTTGAAGTATGCCATTTTTTTTTTTGCTGACAAAAATTTGAAGCATATGATGCCTTTTATCAAATGGATTTTTTTTGGGGGGAAATCCTCTTTATTTATTTCACTAAGTCTTTTAAATAATAATAAATGTTTTTGGGTTAAAGGGTGTCCCAAGAAACAAATGAGAACATTCTTTTGTTTTTATATACTCTCTTTGTTTCCTTTTTAATTGTCAATTTTTTTAAATGTTTATATTTATTTATCGTTTGTAAAATTCAAAATCACGTTAATTACTCTTTGCTAATTATATCCTTACTTTTTACTTAATTTTTTTAATTAATTTACACATGTATTTATTGAATAATATAAATGAATGAAAAAAGTAAAATAAGAAACCCATAATTA
Organism: Glycine tomentella; assembly: GCA_007407185.1. Lineage (NCBI taxonomy): Eukaryota > Viridiplantae > Streptophyta > Magnoliopsida > Fabales > Fabaceae > Glycine > Glycine tomentella. Next base: position 278,131 of record PYAF01000715.1, on the reverse strand, counting down.
TTTATTAGAATAAGAAAATGTATTACATTTTTGGTTTCTATATACAAACCTTAAAAGACACACAAAAATAATCTTAAATAGTATAAAA
>PYAF01000715.1:257045-277943 GCA_007407185.1 Glycine tomentella | reverse complement strand
TAAAATATGTTAATCTAAATAATTTTCATTAATTACAACCACCAGTTAAACTATTTAATTTTATGGATATTTCTAAAATAAAATTTAAATTTATGTTATTATTAATTAAAATTAACTAATTTAATTATTTTTATGGTCTCATGACTTAAGTATTTGTTTATTATACTTAGGATCGAAGATAAGGAGTTTTAGAGTATGATTAAAAGCTTATAGGTCCCATAAAAAAATCTTATAGATTATTTCCTTTTGTTTTCTTATTTTATTCCCAACAGTTGAATAATTTAAATTTAAAATTAATTACAATAAATTATTTTATATCAATTGTTTGGTAATTTTATTATAAAAAACTAATTACTTTTGTTAATCCAATATATCTAAATATAAAACTTATTTTACTCCATCAATTATATCTCTAATAAATTATTAAAATGATCTCTAAAAATAATTCAAAATTCAATACTATACTTATTATTTTACCATTAAACCTGTGCTAGTAACCTTCAAGGTAACGTTCCATTCCATCATTCATTGTCTCTGTCTCTTGAGTAACTCAGGTTACAAATAACTAAGTTCATGTTGATAATAATAATAATTTATAATTATTAATAAAAATAATTATTCACTTGCTGTATATATTTTATTAAATAATTTTATCTTTAAATCACTTTTTAAATTTCAATTTTTTTATCCTTAAAAATAATGATAAAAAAGTGTAACCCAATAATCTCTTCGGAAATAATCTCCAATACATTATTTGTAATGTTGTGCCTTTGTAATAATTTTCCAACAACAAAAACTGTAATAAACACAATGTAATAATTATGTTCATAATTTTTAATTATTTTGTGTGCAATTTGTTAATTAAATAATTATTATTAACTATTAAGAATCAACGCTGAAGAGACCCTCTTCTTCGATGTCTTAGAACGAAGAAAAACACACCCTCTTTCTCAATCTCTCTCTCCCTCTCTCTTCTTCCGTACGGGATCTCTTTCACTATCTTCCAATTCCCAATTTTTCACCACACACCACTGCAAATCCTTCTCCATTTTCTCGCATTTTAGGTTTCTGGGGGTTTTTCCCTTTTTGGGGTTCTGAGTGGTTCAAAAAAAATCATTTTCCCACTTTTTTTTTTTGCGTACTGAGATTTGAGCTGAATATCACGGTGTGGGGTTGAGCTCAGATTCACGGCGTGGAGCAATTAGAAGTAAGTTCCCACCTTTATTGCATTTTGGGTTTGTTCTAATTTCAGTGAACGATGATCGAGTTGGTTGATTTGGCTGTTTTTCTGTGTTCAGTGTTATGTGTTGGTGGATGAGTGGATCTGTGTTTTGATGTGATTGTTTTTAACAATGGGGTGGTGATTTCACTTGGGGTTATGAGAAATTTTGGTTTAGTTAAAGGGTGTGAAGTTCAAAGTTTGTTTTTTTCTACTTTTTTAGTGGGGGTATTGGAATACACTAAAAGTAATCTGTATATGGAGATTAGTTTGATTGGGAGACGTGTTTCTAATGTTTTGACTATCTGTGGACTAATTTTTATGTTTTTAATATTTTCATATGCATTATTTTTCTTTTTTAGGTTAGAACTTAGCAATTGGGATATATTAAACTTTGTTTTTGGAAGTTGCAAAATAAGGAATTTGAGCTGATGTGAAGGTTAGCTGATGGAATTGTTGATTTTTATTATTATTCATAGTTAATACAAAGTCGTGATGGATCGGGTGTATGATGTGTCTCTTATCATGCACTGTTTGACCAACTTATGAAAAAGGTAGATAACTAGTTGTGGCATAAACTAGCGAATTGTTAGCTTATGCTATTATTGCATCTTTCTGCAATATACCGTTTAGGATGGTATTGTCATAGGCTTACTGGTTAAGAATAGATGCACATGTAGAAGAATGGGGATACAGTAAGGTTGTGACTAACACACATCTTATTTAGCGGTTGAATATATGTGTTATTCTCTGTTGAAGGGTTTTAGCAGCCATTTCCTGTCACTAATTTCTGTCTCTGACTCTGAAGTACTGCTTTTGGAATTATTGGATTCTTCATTTGGTGAGGGTTTTGGCAGGACCATAATGCTTATAGCTCCACCTACTGATGTGAAATGATAGATATTCCGAACTATTGATGGCATTCATTTAAGCAACGTGTTTGCCTCATTGCAATATACAAAATACAAATATGCCTTCATGGTGGGGGAAATCATCGTCAACCAAGAAGAAAGCAAATAAGGAAAGTTTTATTGATGCATTTCACCGAAAATTTAAAATCCCATCCGAAGGTAAACCAAGCAGTAGGTCTGGAGGATCTCGTAGACATTGCAATGATTCAATTTCAGAGAAAGGGGCTCAGTCTCCTCCTGAATCAAGATCTCCTTCGCCTTCCAAAGTGGGAAGGTGTCAAAGCTTTGTTGAAAGGCCTCATGCTCAGCCACTACCACTTCCTGCCCTGCACCCATCAAATATAAGCCGAGCAGATTCCGAAATTAGTGTACCATCATCTAGAACAAGACAGGAAAAGGGCTCCAAATCATCATTGTTTCTTCCACTACCAAAACCGGCGTGCATGCGTGGTAGGTTGAACCCTGCTGATTTGGATGGAGATTTGGTCACTGCTTCAGTCTCTAGTGAGAGCTCTGCTGATAGTGATGAACCTGTGGACTCTCACAATCGTAGTCCTCTGGCAACTGACTGTGAAACTGGTACTAGAACTGCTGCAGGCAGTCCCTCCAGGTATACTCTACAAGCATTCACGATAATGTGATTCAGGATTGCATATTTTGTTGTATATGCATGCCTAGGTTATCTATTGTTAGAGAATAGAGATGTAATTGTGTAATATAAAATCATTAATGTGCATTCACCTAAAAGCTTAAGCTTTTGGGATAGTTGGTTCATGGCATGGTATCAAAGCTCTCAGTTCAATACTTGCTGTTCCCATTCTTTAAAAAGTCAAATTTCAGCACATGGTAGGTGGACCAGTGCATTATCCACACTTTAAGTTCAACGGGCTCTTATCCGAGGGTGTGTATTAGAGATATAATATGAAATTATTTATGTATCTTCACCTAAATTTTAAGCTTTTGAGGTTGTTGGTTCATGACATTTATGATTACTTGCAAATAATTTACTTTACTCATTTTGGATGTTGGCCTTTTCATGAAGCTTGATGCAGAAGGATCAATCATCTACTGTTTCCCAAATAAACTCAAGGGAAGCCAAAAAACCGGCAAATATTCTGGGTAATCATATGTCTTCTACTTCCCCAAAACGTAGGCCCTTAAGCAACCATGTTACGAATCTGCAGATTCCTCCTCATGGTGCCTTCTGCAGTGCGCCTGACAGTTCAAGATCAAGTCCATCAAGAAGTCCATTGAGAGCATTTGGTACTGAACAGGTGTTGAACTCTGCTTTTTGGGCCGGGAAGCCATATCCAGAGGTCAATTTTGGTGGCTCTGGCCACTGCTCAAGTCCCGGTTCTGGTCACAATTCTGGGCATAATTCAATGGGAGGGGACATGTCAGGACAGTTATTTTGGCAACCTAGCAGGGGTAGCCCAGAATATTCCCCCGTACCTAGTCCCAGAATGACTAGCCCTGGTCCAAGCTCTAGAATTCAGAGTGGAGCTGTTACACCTATTCATCCAAGAGCTGGGGGAACACCCAATGAATCACAAACAGGAAGGATTGATGATGTAAAACCACAGAGTCATCGTTTGCCCCTTCCTCCCTTATCAGTTACAAATACTTTGCCTTTCTCTCATTCAAATTCTGCAGCAACTTCTCCATCTATGCCAAGAAGTCCAGGAAGAGCAGATAATCCAATTAGCCCTGGATCACGTTGGAAGAAAGGAAAGCTGCTTGGCAGAGGCACATTTGGACATGTCTATGTTGGCTTTAATAGGTATGTGCTTTTGACCAGAAGTTCTTGATTATATCTTTTTTCTACTTTTAAATCCATTAGTATATGCATCTTATAAATTGTTTGGTTAAAATGTTGTCATGTGTAGGGAAAGTGGTGAAATGTGTGCTATGAAAGAGGTAACTCTGTTTTCAGATGATGCCAAATCTAAAGAGAGTGCTAAGCAATTAATGCAGGTAAATAGATTTCCTTTTTTACCTTTGAAAATTTTTGTGGGACTGAATAATCCTTATTCTTTGTGCAATATGTCAGTATCTATTTCTGTTTCAAATTTGGTGTAGCTTTGAAAATCTAACTCCCAGATTCTGGCAGGAAATTACCTTGTTGAGCCGGTTACGACATCCAAATATTGTGCAGTATTATGGTTCTGAAACAGTAAGCTCTCCATTTCCTGTTTCTTTCTCATTCTCATGTTTATATTAGCTGTTTGTGAGTGATCATGGATTTATTTTGGGATTTATCTGCAGACTGCCAATTTCTAATGTTTGCATGATCTAATAGTTACAAGATTGTTAGTTGCTGGTGGTTTACATTTTTACTTGTCATCATAATATTAGAAACTTGTTTACAATATTTGTCTTTTCAGTCTACTTATAGAAACTGCCAAATCATCCCTTAAACAGGTAGATGACAAGCTTTACATATATCTGGAGTATGTTGCTGGAGGCTCCATATATAAACTTCTTCAAGAATATGGACAATTCGGTGAACTAGCTATTCGTAGTTTTACTCAACAAATTTTGTCAGGACTTGCTTATTTACATGCTAAAAATACCGTCCACAGGTAAACAGAGTCACTTGTTCAGTTTAAAACTTTAAACTTTACTGCTTCCTCATAATTATTAATTTTTATACTTAAGAGTCCTGATATATATCTATCACTTAATTGCATTTCTTGTAAAGGGACATCAAAGGAGCAAATATACTGGTAGATACTAATGGCCGGGTTAAGTTGGCAGACTTTGGCATGGCAAAGCATGTAAGCTTGGAGATAAAAGTTATCCTTTTTATTTGCATTTAAGCTAATTGTAGCATATGAAACTTGGTTTCTGTTGCTTAGTGAAATTATGAATAAAGGTTTAAAAATAAATAATTCACTGACTCAAGGGAGTTGCTATTTCCAATTCAGTGGGGTTTATTCATGTTCCTTTATCATTTTTACTCTTCCCTTTTTGGAGGATATCTTTCGTGTCCCAACTCCTACCAGTTTACCATGTATGACTTCAATTTGAAAAAAGATCACTATGAATCCAAAAGACAAATAACTACATTCGGTTCTTTTGGTTTTACTGAGTTCATGAGATATTGTTTTCCTGCATAATTGCCATTTGATATCACATCTGGTATAAATAATCACAAGGTTGCATGATCTATCCTTGTTCCCCAAATATTAACTTGCATATTTTGCAGATAACAGGGCAATCATGTCCACTATCATTCAAGGGAAGCCCTTATTGGATGGCTCCTGAGGTTGTAATATTTTCTCTGTTAGTTTTAGTCCTTTATAGATTCAATTACATCTTGGTTTTGTGACTTGATAGCTTTGCTTTCTGATTTTTCAGGTTATAAAAAACTCTAATGGTTGCAACCTAGCTGTTGATATATGGAGCCTTGGATGCACAGTTTTGGAAATGGCTACAACTAAACCTCCTTGGAGTCAGTTTGAAGGGGTTCGTAATTTATATCAATATATTGGAATTTGGAACTTTAGTTTTTTCCTTTTTCCTATTATTTTATTATGTAGTTTGTTCTTTTCATTTATAAAGTACTGATGCTATTTCCTGTATTAATTTATGTCTTGACATGATGTATTATTGTCTATGCATGTTAATATAACAGGTTGCTGCCATGTTCAAGATTGGTAATAGCAAGGAACTCCCAACAATCCCAGATCATCTCTCTAGTGAAGGAAAGGACTTTGTTAGGAAATGCCTACAACGTAATCCACATAAGCGCCCTTCAGCCAGTGAATTATTGGACCACCCTTTTGTTAAATCTGCTGCACCTTTAGAAAGACCTATTCTGTGTCCTGAGTCTCCTTCAGACCCAGCAGTATCAGGGATCACACAAGGAGCGACAGCTTCGGTAGGAAGCTATTTAAAACATAAATCTTATAAAAAGTTTTTGTCTTTCTATATTCTTAGTGTGAAGTGGGATAGCCTGTTTGTCGTGCATTGCATATCTCATTCTTTTGTGTCAAATATTCTTAGTGTGAAGTAGGAAGCTTCTTTAGTGTGAAGTGGGATAGCCTGTGAAGTGGAATAAATTAGGAAGCCATCTGCTCTGCTACATGAAAATGTCATGAGAATTTTGTGAAATTCATGCATTCAAATTCTTTTTGATTGCTGAACCATTTTTTGGCTATGTATTTTGTATTAGACTATATACATTAGACAATTCATTCTCTTGGAAATAAAAACTTGAATAATTGAATCTATTGGAGACCATAATATTGGGGGACAAAGGCATGATATTTATTCTCATCCCTTGTCCATTTATGTTGCCATAGAAATTGATTTTACATATTTTTCTTAGGCAGCATGAAGGATCAGATGGAATGGGCAGGGACAGTAGTTTGAACCAGATTCAATGTTGAGAGATTTAGAACAGATCAAACGTTCTAGGTTTAGAACCCCCTCAACTCTGAAATCCACTGGATTATAAAGAAATTTCTAATATTTATTGATGAAAAATAGTTTCTAATCCATTTTACATATAGTGCCCTTTATATAGACATGATACAACTTGATTGACTCTTCTAGGACTTCCCAATTCATATTGTAATTTACCTACCTTTATTATCTAAAATAAGTTTTAATAAAATCTGAAAAAAAAATTCCTGGAAAAAAAATACTGAAATATTCAAAATGAAACATCACTAAAAATATATTGACCTTTCTTTGTCCTGCATCAATAAATTTTCTGTTTTGATATCATGACTGGCTGTATAAAACTTTGAAGTTTTTTTTTCCCCCCAGTATCTATCAGTTGTAAGATACTGGAAAATTTTACCTGCTTAATGTCTTTGAAGTTAGTTTCTTTTATTGTTTCTCCTCTACCCTCTTGTAATTATTGTGGAAATTTAATTCATCTATGATAAATTTTCAGGGCATTGGACAAGGAAGGAATCCATCCAAGTTGGATTCAGATCGACTTTCTCTTCATTCTTCTAGGTTTTTGAAAACTAATCCTCATGCAAGGTTTCTCTCTCTCTCTCTCTCTCTCTCTCTCTGTCACACACACACACTGCACACACAAGGTTGCTGACACTACCAATGGTGGTCTAAAATTCATTCATTTATCTCCAGTGAAATCCAAATTCCAAGGAATATATCTTGCCCTGTTTCACCCATTGGAAGCCCACTTTTGAGGTCAAGATCGCCACAACACATGAATGGGCGAATGTCTCCCTCTCCTATATCTAGCCCTCGGACTGCTTCTGGTGCATCCACGCCTCTCAGTGGTGGTAGTGGTGCCATTCCATTTAGTAATCACTTAGTTTACATTCAAGAGGGTCTTGGTAACTTGCCAAAGTCTTCAAATGGTGTCTACGTTAGTGGCCCTGCTCATCATGACTTGAATGTTGACATTTTTCGAGGAATGCAACAGACATCTCACATTACATCAGAACTGGTTCCAAGTGAAAGTGATGTTCTGGGGAAACAGTTTGCACGGACTCCTCATAATGAGCCGTATGATGTTCAATCAGTCTTGGCTGACCGTGTTTGCCGGCAGCTGCTGGGGGATAATGTGAAAATTAACCCATGCCTGGATCTAAGTCCCAACTCTTTGCTCAGCCGGGCTAATGGTTTATAACATGGAGCATTTCCCTAGGCCCACTTTTTGAGTAAGTCTTTGATGTTTGTCAGAATGATCAATTTATTGTTCTATTTGCTGAGGAAGTAATTGTAAAATAAGGAGCCAAAGCATAGGAGAATCGATGTAATAAATTTTGATCTAAGAATAGAAGTGCTGGGGCACATAATTCCATTCTGCATGGCTTCAGGCTCAGGCTTTGTGGAGTTCAGAACCTTTAAGTTGAAGTACCAAACTAAGCCATACGATGAAACTTCCTGACATTTGATTTGTCTATATTAACTGAAGCAAATGCTCACTGGTAGCAAAAAGAGGAGCTTATGTTTGTATGTAGAATTTTCAAGATGCAGCATCAGTGCATCCTAAGTAGGGAGCTTGGATTTCTCTCTGGTGCCTAAGATATGAGAATGATAGGATTAATGTTAATATTAACTCAAGGAATGAGTTTTTCTAATCATATGTATGCAGTTCCTTCAGTTAAAGAATTTATGCAATGACAACTGTATCTTTTAGAACGTCATATAGATGCCAAAAAAAAAGTGAAATTGGTACAAAATTTAGCTTCTAGACTATTTTTTGGGAGGTGATATTGCTGTACAGAATATGGGAGACTGTATTGTGATTCTGCATTTATTGATGAGAAGCCAAGGATTTGTGGAACCCATATATCTCTTAATTGCATGCTCGGATGTATTACTGTCATTATACACCTTTCTGCTGGATTTATTTTGTATATTATTATTTGAAGTAAAAAATTGAAGATATATGATTTGTGATCCTCTCAGCTGGTTTATGCAGTGCTTATCTGATGGGGTCAACCTTCCTATTATTATTTTTCCTAGTGATTCATGCATGATCACAATGCTTATAGGCACAATTAATCAAAAGGACAAGATGTATTAAAATGAACATAAAGTGTTGTGTTGAAATTACTTTATTAGCTTGAAATTTTGATTAGTTTATCTACACCTATTGTATTAATGCAAGAATTTTTCCTATACTTTAATGCTACTGGCAACTCCTTACTTAGGTAGTTGGGACATTAAACAGTTTGCTGCGGCAGGTTGATCTCCAGAATATCTCTGCTGTTAAGCCACTAACTATATTAGGCTAATGGTGAGGGGGTTTAAATCTTTGTTATTCTTTTAAGGTTTAAATATATTTAATTTCTAAAGATATGATTATTGTCTAAATAAAAACTTAAGTTGTTTAATTCCTTAAAATTGTAAAACTCATGGTTTTAATCTTCACAAAAGATTAAAATCATATCAATTTTGTTAAATGTGAGGATTAAAAATAATGTTTTTTTTTTATAAAAATAAAAAAATAAAACTGAACTCATTTTTATGGATCATAAACATGTAAGTGTTAACAATGTATCTCAAACCATGCCAAATAATATAATGAACACAATTTTCCTTTTCAATTAATTGTGATGTTCAATCACAAATCATCCATTTTTCATGTGGATATAAATTTTAGTGTGTTCCGGCAAGCAATGATAAAATTAATTTTAAAATGTAATTTATATTTAGATGCTTTTATTTTAAAAATAAGCTAATATTAAAACTTAGTATAAATTTTGATCCAATGGAAAAATTATATAAAATTATTTCAACTTGATCAATTTCTTAATGTAAACTCAAACATCAATTTTTACCTAAAATCATATTAATTAATTTTTCAACATGATTCTAGTAAGCCAACATGAAGCCATTCACAGTCATCTAACAGATCAAGATACCAAAATACTACATGACGTACCAAAAAGGATGATATGAATAACCTCATTAGTGTAAACGAATACGTTCAGCAATATCATAACAGTAAAATCCCACAGAGCATGCAACATATTGCATTATTTATTTAATCCCCAAATGGGTACATTACAAATAAAGTTGCGCTACTTTTTATTTGTTTATATTGGAAAAGTTGCGTTACTTTTATGCCACGTGATTCTGCCGGGTAATTATCTAGTGCCAATTTATCTTGATTGTGACACAAATCATAGTTAATTGAAATTGGAGAATAATAGGATACCTAAAGATACCACTATACAAGTCAAATTAGTCGGAAGTTAATTTCCTTATTTAATATAGTTATAGTTTGGTGCTTCTTACTCTCCCTTGACTGTCATGTCGTGAGATTATTAAATCCTAGTTGGAAGATATTTGTCTCAATTACAGAAAAATGACAAAATAGAAAACAATAAATAACTGTTGCAAAAATCAGATTACAAGCATCTCTAAATTTGTGATTGTAAACTAAGCATATATTCATTCCTCTGTAATGAGGTACTGTACAAGGGAAAAGGTCTAGTGAATGTTTAATCTGTTTAATGGATCATTAATGTGTCTGAAAACTATCACTAGATATTAGTCCCTACTCCTTAGGTAACATAATATCAAGATTTAACCAAATTTGAGCTATACTCCCACAGTTTCCTTGCCAGCTCTGGATCAGATGCTTGTGAACTTGCTTCAGCCAAGTTACTGTCCGCAAAGTAGCAGCTAGTCAACCCTTGTGGATGCAATGCAACATAACATGTGGTTGCTGCTCCCTATGTTGAAAGGAAAGAGGCAAAAGTATATTATGAGTTTTTTATACCATGTTATAGGTGTGAAATATTCATCAACTTATCGCAAAATTAATCTTTGTCAAAGAATTTATCTAACTATTTTTAATGAGATTTTTTTAAATTATTTTTTTTCCATTCACAATTCAATCATGAGACTTCTAAAGAGATCTTAAACTTAATTAAATTAACGTAATGTTAGTCAGGTGTTTATAAGTTGATAGATTAATTAAATAGTTATTTAATTAATTTGAATATAAGACTAGTTAAAATAAGTTACAGTAACTTATTTTGATAAGTTTTATCAATATGCTCATCAAAATAAATTAGGAAGAGCTTATAGGAGTTGTAAGCCATTTATTTTCATAAGTAGCATATAAGCCCTTCCCAAATTTCCTTGAACTTATTTACCAGAAAACTATCCTGGATGAAACTAGACAAACCTCAGCAATCTTTTTCATGTGTAAATTCTTTAACATGGAGAGTTTTGAGATAACAAAATACAGCTTGTCGCTCTTTCTTTGGAAATAACATAACACATCCAATATTTCTCTCCACCTGTTTCATTAATTATTTCAAATAAGTAATCATAGCGGATCTCATCTAGTGAAGTAAGACTTTATTGTTGTATTTCAAATAAGTAATCACTTTACCTGCTGTATATTTTTCATCACATATTTACAAAGTAGACCAACAAACACTGCATAAAAATATGAGCAAGCTGTCAATACAACAAGCTAAACAACTACATGCATATCTTTAGATCCAATGAAGAAAAAAAAAGTGAAACACCATCAAATCGGATATGTTTAATAAGGAAGGATGGTAAAGAAATCTAAAGTAGTGTCAAGAAGTATCATTACAAGTTTGTTTTTTTTTTTTTTAAGTGTTTCGTGCCATTTCCTTCATTTTCTCTACTGTTTCAGGGCACCATTTCTATCTCAGTTTGTGATTGATAGGCATAAATACCAATAAAATGAAATTTAGCTATTAAATAAATTTCAAAAGACCAAAGAAGAAAGGAACTACCATCCATTAAACTGTGATAACGAAATAGATTGATGGCAATTGGTCCTGGGCTAACTGAGTTTGCAGTTATGTTTGTGCCCTCCTCCTGCTACAAGAAAACATCAATGAGCGAGATGACTGTTCTGTTCTTTGTTGCTTTAGCTTTTGATAATGATAATATTCTCAGAAATATGAAGATTCTTTTTCAAAATAATGGAAACAGATGAAACTTGTGATTTGTAGAAACCTCAGATGTGCTATATGCTAGCAGTAGAGAAATATGATTCAAGTCTTACCTTAACTATGGATATACATGAATTATTTGATATCTGAGTAAACTATCATCCGTCACATCTTATTTAGTTTATACATCTTGAACTATCTGCATAACTAATTCTTATTCAGGGATTTGACATAAGACACCAAACTTCTGATTTACCATGTACATCATATTAGATTTCCCCCAAAATCATCCAAATGTATTTGAGTTTGGGTTGAGATAAATTTGCAATCATATATACTCTTTTTAAGTAGCTCATTTATTACATGGAACAAACAATACATGAGGCACACTGGCAGTTAGATGGTGCATAAACTAAAAGTAAAACCCAAATGGAGCCTTATATTTCTAATATGTTGAATGAAAAGAGAAATAAATTTCAAGCCACCAAGGCTGCAGCCCCACCCACAAAAGTGGCCTAGTGCACAAGGCTCCCCCGATTTTGAGGTTTGGAGAGGATTGAATGTATGCAATTGCAAACATGCTCCTATAAGCAGAGGCTGCTGCTCCTGTGACTAGAATTAATGGCACCAGGTCACAATTCACGAGTACTTTTCCCGGCCCAATAAAGTAAAAGCCATTTTTTTTATAAAACTTAAACAAATTATTTCGCCAACATAAAACATGGGCAAACATGACTCATCATCACAACCTTTTCCTTGTTGAGTTTAACTTCCTACACCAGCGCTTTTTCCAATACACCCAACATATTTTTTTTATTTCCAACTTTACCCTCATACGGATTGCTAATCCGTAAGAGTCATATGGATTGGCAATCCATATGACTCATACGGATCAGCAATTCGTAAGAGTCATATGGATTGATACGGATCAGCAATCCGTATGAGTCATGTGGATTGCCAATCCATATGAGTCATACGGATCAGCAATCCGTAGGAGTCATGTGGATTGCCAATCCATATGACTCATACGAATCAGCAATCCGTAGGAGTCATGTGGATTGCCAACCCATATGAGTCATACGGATCAGCAATCCGTAGGAGTCATGTGGATTGTCAATCCATATGAGTCATACGGATCAGCAATTCGTAGGAGTCATGTGGATTGCCAATCCATATGACTCATACGGATCAGCAATCCGTAGGAGTCATATGGATCGCTAATCCATATGACTTATACGGATCAGCAATCCGTAAGAGTCATATGGATTGTCCGTATGAATCATATGGATTGACAATCCATATGAGTCATACGGATCAGCAATCCGTAGGAGTCATATGGATCGTCAATCCATATGACTCATACGGATCAGCAATCCGTATAACTCATACGGATCGACGATCCGTAAGAATTGAATGATGTATGTCGACATGCAACTTACGGATTTTGAGAAGGGCAAAATTGGTATTACACTGTGCATGCTGGGTGTATTAGAAAATTGGCTGGTGTAGAAAGTTAAACTCTTCCTTGTTTCGACTATATTAATATGTCATAATATTTTGAATGCCAACAAGGATTTTGCAATAATATTTTAATATATACATGTAATTGACGTAAATTAAAAAAGAGGGTTAGAAACACACACTTTTCAAATGCTCTCATTAATAGGTTTGAATTTATACAAATTTATAAAATTAAGAGAGTAAAAAAATATTAAATATGACGTGAGATTTTTTAAAAAAATATTATTGTCAATAAATTTCAACTAACAAACAAATATATTTTAAAAAGTATGTTTAAAAATATGTTCCTAATATTTCTCATAAAGGAAATTTCATGCTTTTACTCCAGCCACTGAATTGTTAACTTGAACAACACAACTCTCAAAATAGTAACATAGAGATTAACAGTCATTATATCATTGGTATTTTTATTCAGTAATACAATTTGCATTGACAATTACCATATCTATTTTACTTGGTCAAATTTATGCTAAAATCCCACAACTTCTTGGCTAAATCCACGTCCCTTCCATGTGAGTATACTTCCGCAAGATTATTATCAGCAAAATGTTTGCCGTTGATTCCACTCACTTGGGGGTGCAAAGCTACATAACATGTTGTTGATGCTCCCTACAGTAGGGTTCTACAAAGTGAATATATACAGAAGATCAAGAGAATCACATGTTAAATGTGAGTTTTTTTTACCTCTTTTGAGTCCTTTGGATTAAACAACGAAAGGAATTATCATGATATTTATGTATGTGTAATTAAATATATATTCTTACCCACAATGTACCATTTTTTCTAAATTTTACTCTATAGTTTTTTTTAATCCTTAAAAATTACAAAAATAATTATGATTCTAATCAACGGTAAGAGACCAAAGTTACTTTATTTTTGTTAAATATAAAGAATAGTTTTTTAAAAGATAAAAGAAAAAACATCATATTTTTAACAACAAAAATATATTTAAATCTACTTATATTCATGAATTGTAGTGATTTAACTTACTTGCTGCACATTTTTCACCATATATTCCAGTATCTTCTCGACTCCAAATAGCCTTACCATTTTCAAAATACCTACATAAATTATTTAAAGATATGCCCATAAAACTTGGTACATATCATTGATGTTGCAACTAAGTGATATAAATAGATAACACGATGGTTGATATTGCAATTAAGTAATATAAACTACAAAGGTCGTTGCCTCTAGGTGATCTCATGAAATTGTTTTTGAAAGATATGCTTGAAGGAACAATCCTATTTACCAAGTCTGATGAATTTATTATATAGAAAAACCAATCCATTTAACACAATTTTTTTTAAAAAAAAAACATATTCATGTACAAAGGTGTTGGGATAAACTTTTCAAAAAGTTATAGAAGGAAATAAAATGAAAATTGAAATAAACATTCATAAACTAAAATTAGTTGATGTATAAACTGATTTTTAAAAGTTCTCACACATTAACTTCTCTGAAAGTTTATTTTTAACTTATAAATAAACTAATTTAACTTATAGAGAAATTTATTTCATTTATTTCTTATTTTCTTCTACTATAAATACTACTAGCTAGAAAAGTGTATCTAAACAAACCCAAAATATAAGATTATAACTCCTAGCTGAGGAATTGGAGCTTATTGCATTGTAAGTACATTGAAACTTTTAGAAGATATTTCAAGATGAGGGTTGTGTAGAATAATTAAATATTTAATAACTTAAATTACATTATTTACATATATAATTTCATTATAGACCATATATTTACACAAATGTGCATGGTAATTACCATTCAATAAACGATTATGCATGTAAATATTGGTGGAAAGAGTGGCTCCTGGATGAACAGAATTAGCAATAATATCTATTCCATCTTCCTGACCAAGATGCAATAAAGATTAAGAGAGTATATATAACAACTAATTAATAAGGCAAAACTAAAAGACAATTTTTTTCACATTAGCATAAAGAAGGAAGGTCACCATAATAAAGAGAAAATAATGTGAAACAAGAACTGTTTAGTTTGAGAAAACATTTTCTATTGTCATTTTTTAATTACAAAAATGTCACACTAATATCTTTAAATTTGTATCTTTTTTATATAGTTTCTTATACAATTTTATTATTTTTTAAAAGGAAAAAGGTGAAAATAAAGTGGTATTTTTGTAATTAAAAATCAAAACATTTTTTTCTTAATTTATGTTGTCTCTAAAATAATTCAAATGGTCTGATGATTGTGATTGCTAGAAGTTTCAAGATTAACTATATGACAAGGAATACATAATTTAGGCATCTGCTAAATCCTAATTTGACTACAAACCCTACTCAAACCTAGGACTTACAAAACTTGGTAACTATTATAATAATTGTAAAATTTTGCTAAATAATTGTGTGCAATCATCTAGTAAAAAAAATTGACAGTGTCAATAAGTAATATATTTTGTTTTTGAAAGGTCAAATGAATTTCATAGGTTAAGGAAGAAAATATAACTATTACATGAGTTGTGCCAAAGTTCAGTAATCAAATATCAAGTACAAGAACCAAGTAACAAAAACAAAAACAATGCTAGTAATAATTAGATTGTTAGAAAAAAGCAAATTCGAACTCATTGTACTTAATTTAATCTATGTTTATTAGCAATGAGTGGTTGGTTCAATTTGTTTCAACCATTTATCTAGCCTACGCTAAATGGGATTTATTAATTAAACATAGAAGTAGGTCATGCCATAATATGGAAATATTTATTTAGAAGTATTGGTTCCTGAATTAAATAATGAAAGCATGATAGAGAAAGCAAAGAACAAATGCAAGATAAGGTATATCAACCTCTTAATAATTAGCCAAAGGTAAGGTTTAGAAAAATCAACAGTGGTGGTAATGTTTATTATAATGGCCTAATGGTAAAAAAATTCTAAAATTATTAACCAACTCATAACAATGAAATAATAAATTACTCATTGTGGGGCAACCTTGAGACGCCTTGCAAGTTCATTGGCATGTAAAATGTTAGCAAGCTTTGATTGTCCATATGCACACCAATTGTTGTAACTGTAAATAAGGAAGCAAATAAATTATGCAAAACAATTAGCTTTTGCAGTCGTGCTATAGTTCTTAATTGTGTATATGGAAAATAAAGATACTTTAAAAATGATAACCATCATAAAAATAATGGGATCTTTTATGTTAAGTCATAAACAAAATAAATTTAACAATAAAGTGCAAGTATATTAGATTTCATGAATAATATGATGTTGGAACATCTAGGTTCTTAGTCTCCTAGCTAGCCTTTTATACACTATATATCCCGGAGAATAAAGGGTCTCTTCTATTTTTTATGATGAAATATGGAAAAAGATCATTGTTTATATAGCTTGAAGATCATAACTCTTTTATAAAGTACATAATCTTTAATGAAAAGTAATGACTTTTGAACCTTTCTTATTTTTATTTTAGTCCATCATAAAAATAAGACTTTTTGTGTCTACCTGTTACAAAACTCATCATTTAATTAATGACAACAATTTCAGTGGAAAAAAAATCCTTATAAGATCATTTCAAAAGGAACAACTTATAATGTTTGATTAATTATATAAGCCTGGTCATTAAATAAATATCTAACAACATTCCATTTTGCCTAAAAAAATTCCATTTAGGCCACATCTATCATTATTCAATCATGTAGTATAAAATGATTGTATGAGCTAAAAAAATGTTATCATTAATCAATAATATATATATATATATATATATATAATAGGATGAAAGTGATCTTTGTTCAATGTATTATAAACAGCTAGTTTAAACTTAGAAAATTGTTCAGAAACATGATAGTTTAAAATCAGAAATTATTAACCAAATTCAAGAAAACTCAAGCAATCATAACAGTTTTTTCAATGATTTGATAGAAAATGGATTTGGTTTGGTACCATTTGTTTAAAATAAAAGGAGGTATAAAGATGATAGCTAAATCTATGAAGACTGTGATGAAATTTGTGAGTTCCTGATCTGTTCCCATAACTTATATGCATAATTCTCTCTAGAGAATATGAAATCTCTTCTAATGATTGGATATTAAAAAAGAAAGCTATACTTATAGCTTAGAGTTAATATATAGCTTTTTTTATATTTTTTTATTCTCTGGAAAAGTATAATAACTTTTAAAGTTTTCCTTTTTTTAGAAATATTACATCTACAAAATGTTTTCACAATTTTTTATAAATAATTTTTCTCTATTTTTCTATATCTCATTCAATCTCGCATTCTGTGTTCTTTTCTTGTTTTGATAAATTGAAGTCTCAAGCACAATTGTTCTTTTGATAAATTCTTAGAAGAGTGAGGCTTAATAAACCTTTTTTCCATGAAAAAGAATCTACTAGAATAATTTACAATCATAGATATTGTATTTGGTATAGTTTTTTACCTTGATTGGTCATTAATTTTGTCAAAAAGGATTCCTTCACGATATGTGAATTGATAACCAATTGATGTGATATTAACAATTCTTCCTTGTTTCTTACTTTCACGTGTTGTTTTCTTCATAGTATCCAACAACATATTCGTTAAAAGAATATGACCTGTGAAAATACTTTGTATGAAAAACTAAAAGATTAAAATTATTTTGACATTTTCTTGGCCCATGTTTTTAACTAAATAATAAAAGAAATATTTGACAATATATGACAAATCATTAGTATAAATACTATGCACATATTACATGTAACAAATATTTATAACCCTTTCCCAAACTAAGATACACATATGTATATGCAAGACTAATATATATATATATGTGTGTGTGTGCGCGCGCGCGCGCACGCGCACATATATACACATGTAAAAAGAAAGGTGTCATGTGTGTATGTCTTTTTCTAAGACACACAAATGGACACGCATATGAATGCGTGCATCACCTACTCAAGATACATCACATGCATGTAGGTACACATGTGTACAAACACACCATACAAAGGATAGGTTTTGCATAATTAAGCCACATACATGAGCATGCATGCATCACCTCTAGATAATACACTAATAAAGATTATAGCTAGGTTTGCATGATACTTCATGTTCATGAGATGCATGCACCACCCACACATATGCACACATATACCATGAACAGACATACTTCACATGTGTATGCTACTACATACGACACACATCCATGGACAAATGCACACACCACCCAACCAGGACATACTTATAAAATATTCTGTTATGAAATAAGATAGTTTCAATGTACCTATGTAATTTGTGGCAAATTGAAGTTCAATGTTATCCTTGGATAGTGCGAAGGGGGATGCACAAATTCCTGCATTGTTTCTTTGAGTTGCAAAAATAAATAAATTAATTACAAGCATTATAATTAGACCGTTTGTGATTGGAGAGTTAACATGTGTGTGCTTAAAGAGAGAGAGAGAGAGATGGACAACTACATTGAACACGCATAAAAAAATTGACAATGTAACCCATGTATTCTTACATCAAAATATTCAATGGAAGACCATATGAATTGAACTTTGATGCAAAATTCCGGATAGATGTCATAGAGCTAAGATCTAACTCCATGACATCAACTTTAGCTGTGGGAATCTCCTTATGTATTGCTTCCTTGACAGTTTTTGCACCAATCATATCTATCACCCCCATAATCACATGGACACCACACAAAGCAAGAACACGAGGAGTCTCAGCACCAAGACCACTAGATGCTCCTGTCAACCAAATAAAAGATGTAAGTTTGTAAAGAAAATGGAAAATTTTGGAGTTTCATATTTGTTTAAAAGTGTGTAAGTATTAGGATAAAATATGACTATTTTCTTAAGAGTTTGAAAACTTTTTGATTTTAAAAAGATTAAAGTATAGTTTAGGTTAATTATGGTTCCCTCTCTTTGCAATCGAGTAAAATGCAACACTGATGGGGCGACTACAGGCTCTCTTGGTGCAGCTTGCTGTGGTGGAATATTAAGAGAGAACTTTGTTGCCACTCTTGGATTCTTTGCTATGAATCTTGGTATCAATAGTGTAATTTTGGAGAACTGGTTGACGCAATGAAGGTCATTGATATTGCTTATAAAAAGGGATGGTCAAACTTTTGGCTAGAATGCGATTTCATGTTGGTTATTGAAGCTTTTCATAATGATAGAAGATCAGTTCCTTGGAAAAATTGAAAAAGATAGAAAAAATGCATAGCTTTTACTAAACATATGAATCTTTTTGTCAGACATATTTACCGTGAGGGAAATACTTACGAAAATAAGCTAGCCTCACATGGTACAACCTAGAATAGAGCAATCACTTGAGAAGGTTGAATAGGTGAGGTGTGTGTGTGTGTATATATATATATATATATATATCAACTTTTTAAAAAAAGAAAAACATTTGACAAAGAAAAAATGACCTGTAACAATAGCAGTGAGACCACTTCCATCGATTCCATGAGTAACTTCCTCGGCAGTAGAATATGATGAAAACCCAGAAGCCCCTATTCTGCTGAATGGCCACCACATCGTTTATTTGTTCTTTTCTTTTTTTGTGTTCTAGCTTCCAACTCAGTTCTTCTCTCTAATAAATAATAAACTGTAAGAAATCTAGTATTATATAATCAGTTGCTCATGTATCATATATATATATATATGTGTGTGTGTGTGTGTGTGTGTGTGTGTGTTTGTATATATATGTGCAGTGGCGGACCCAGGAATTTAAGTTTATGTCCGCACACTTAGTGGTGGGGGTTAGGGGACAGCGCTCCCGAAAAAATCTTTTGTAAAGAAAATTAAAATCAACGTTTTATGTACAAAGTTATAAACCTGCTCAAAATATAATTGTTTTTATAACAAGATGCAGAAAATAGCTTGATCAAACATTAAGATTTTATCCCTAACATGCTCCTTGGCTACTTGGCACAACCCACACCTACACTAACAGTAAATCCAATTAACAAACACACAAAGGGAAATTCTCTTTCAGGCATATTCTTAATAGTTAATAAACATAGCAGGTTAAATAGTGAATGCCAATAAAACCAGTGGAATTTGCCATCTTTTACAGTGTAAAACATAGCAGATTCTAGTTTTAAATGACATAAGATCCAAAATCTGGGATGCCATTAAAACCAGTGGAATGCCATCTTTTACCGTCTTTGACTGCTAGATAAGATCACACTGCTGGTCTCTCCAAAATAAATAGTGAATTGTCATCTGAATGCAAGCATGTTCCTCCTCAATTAGCTTATGGTGCAGGGATATGGATACATTTTAATCCATTTAGTTATTAACTAACTCTTTTAACCATTTAATCCCCCCCCCCCCCATCTTGAATATCCTAATTGAAAATATTTAATTTCACCTAATTAGGATTTTACAGCTTGAGAAATAGAAGGTTAATTACATTGGTGACAGATAATATGTTTAATTTGCAAATTCCCTATGTCTATTTGTTGCAATATACTAATTAATTAGAGCCTAAAAAGGTTTTGATTTATGTAGAGTTGTTAATTTGGAGGGAAAAACGATAAGGAGGGGCCACAATTAGAGGCTAAGAAAAGAATTGATTGAAGTATGATAGCACACGTGAATAAAATAGCAGGGGAGGAGCGTCTTCACGTGTGAAAGGCTGGACCACTTCCGGTCTGTGGTAGCATCAAAGATTTTTATTTTTATAAAAGGAAGGCAGAAGGAGGAAGAAGACGCTCCTGCCCCACAACCTACACTAACAGTAAAGCCAATTAACAAACACACAAAAAGGGCAAATTCTCTTTCAGGCATATTCACAAACACATGGTGCTCAACCAAGTAACAACACAAATTGGAATTTACTGGATTTCAAATCTGCAATAACCAAACATAGTTTTCTTTCTCTTTCAGGCATATTCACAAACACA
>PYAF01000715.1:200167-256945 GCA_007407185.1 Glycine tomentella | reverse complement strand
AAACACACAAAAAGGGCAAATTCTCTTTCAGGCATATTCACAAACACATGGTGCTCAACCAAGTAACAACACAAATTGGAATTTACTGGATTTCAAATCTGCAATAACCAAACATAGTTTTCTTTCTCTTTCAGGCATATTCACAAACACATGGTGCTCAACCAAAATCCAAGTAACTCAAACTAAATGATTATGGTAAATAAGTCAGGAGTGGCAACCAAAATCACAAACACATTGATAAAATTGCTGAGAACAAATTGATTTATGGACGACGAGAGACCAACCTCTGCTGCTCAGCTGCTGACAGGTCGGGGTTGCCAATGCGGTGGACTGGTGGAGGAGAAGGCCAAGGTCGAAGGTCTCGGTTGATGACGGTGTCGGGCTATCGGCAAGGGAACGGTGTCGGGCTGTCGACGACGAGGTCAAGGTCGCGGACTCACGGTTGCTTGAGGTGCTGACGCAGTGACGCCTGACAGTGTTGCGCGACGGTGGCTGAGGTCGAGAGAGGTCGAGAGAGAGGAGGTCGAGCCGGTGAGGAGCAGAGTCGCAAGGAAGAAGAAAGAGTTGCTGAACGAGAGAGAGAAGAGCTGCGTGAACGAGAGAGAAGGTGCGCACTGTGCCTTTTGTATTTTGTTTTTAAAAAAAAAAAATGAAAAGTGCGGACACTTAGCCTACTCTAGGTCCGACTCTGCTTTAAGATATAGGTTTTGGTAACAGAGGCAAACTAATAATGGGATAGTTGATTAGTTAGTCAGGGTAATCCCATTTCATTTTCATCTTAGTCTATATACGTTTAATCTAGTTATTCCATATATGTGTGAACAACCTTTTTTTAAATGAAATAATGAGTATATTCTAGTAAAAAAAATCATTATCATCTATGTTTATTGTTGTTTTGTTTTTACCAATAAGAATGTTTAACAAATTTGTTGGTATTTTAATATTAGATCACTAGTTCTTTATAAGATATTTATGAAAAAAAAAATACTTTTATTATATACTTTACTTTTGAAGTAATATTCAACAAATAATAATGAGATATACGCATAATGTTAATAAAAAAATAAGGTAAAAAAAGATGTATCTTTCTTCGTAAATATAATCTCTATTTATAAATAAGTAACTTTTAAAATATTAAATTCTTAATAAATCTTTTAATTCTTAATGCGAATTTATACCTTTCTTCACGAATATAACCTCTATTCAAATTCCGAAGCATTCAAACCTTAAACAACCTTTTAATTAATACTTTTCATCCATATAATATTGGATCCTAACAACTATATATGATGAGAAACGATTTTCTCGTTCGACATTCCAGTTACTTGCTTATAATAGTACCATTATTAATTGATCTGGTTCCAGACAGTCAAGTCCCTTCTTTCGACCAACCAGCCAACTCCTTTCCACCTTCTCAACAACCCTAATAAATTCGTGTCCTTCTCAACATTTTCAAAAATATTTTAATGGTGACATAAAAAATTCTTTTAATGCATGAGTCAAGAAAAAGAAAATAATTCATATTTTAAACAATATTTGAACTAAAGTAGAAGATACTTTTAGGAAAAAATATTATAAAATAAATGATATAATGATTTGTTAGACTTCGTCCTTAATTATTTCTTAACACATGAATAAAACACTATCTGATACATCTTTTTCTCGTCTTTTTTCTTTTTTATTTTAAAAGAGGAGAAAAAATAGTTACAATATAAGAAATGATCAAGTGTTTAATATATTAAACTATTGACTTTTAATTAAGTATTCCTTTATTCTTAACTAAAATTGAAACACTTAATTAAGGAATTAAAATACTATTATAAAAATTAATATACATATTATTTTAGTGAATAACTAAAAAAACATGTTTTTAATTAATGTTTTTAAAAGTAAAACCATCATTAGATGATGTGTGTGTTGTAACACCCCAATATTTTACTTATTGACTATGGATTTAAGGAAATACTTAAGAACGATTAGAAAATTATAATTCACTATCTAGAGAGATTTTTAGCACTTAATACACATTTTGAAATAAAATTTAATTTAAGCTATTCTAATTACTAGAAAATTTTATAAAAGTGATAAACATAATCTTAGGAGTTTTCTTGTAATTATAAGTTAAATAACCTTATTTATTAAGATGGATTAGTGAGGTTATAAATTAAACCAACAAGTAACTACAATTATGTTATTTAAAGGAAAACAAGTGTAGTATGGGGTCTTGAAGCATGGTTGTCCGTGGGACAAGGAATAATGCATACAAGCTAACTAGAAATTAGGCTAATATTAGGAAGGAAAAGACAAGTTATTTGGTACCAAAAGTTATAGCTACGGTGAAGAAGAAAGGAAAAGCAAAACATGTATTATTTGGACTAAGTTGCCACGGTCAAGGAAGTCAAAGAGGAAAAAAAAATCTGCACAAGCCTTTGAATGATGGAATCTCACGTGGAAAGCCAAGAAACAAAGAAGAAGTGGGTCAATACAAAGGAAGGAAAAGAAGCAACCAAGTGGCACAAACTTGGACAGATTTTTTTAGACCAAAAGAATCTACAATTAATGCAAGGAAGCAAAAATCATATTGACTTCCTCCTCCAAATATCCAAACCGTGCAGCTAGCTTTGTGTGGACCAAGGGAATCAAGCTTTTAACCAATAAGATTCAAGCAATGATGGAACCATGCTATATAAGGAAAGGAATGAAGAAAATGTGGACAGCCACTAAAAGAGAAACCGTGCAGTTTTTTTACCCCACCACCTTGGAACTTTGCTTTCAAGTTTTATTTGAGTTCCCACACAAACCACTATACCGTACACCCTTATTCCCTTAAGCCATCATTTTCACAAACATTCTTCAAGGAAAAAGCAAGGCCACGTGAAGCTTGGTAGCAAAGGAGCAGCTGTTCAATTTTTGGAAAGCACTTGAGGTATAGGGAGGCCTTGATAAATAGAGTTTAAATACTTAACCATACCTAAGACTACTACTTAATTTAGTAAGGAATTAATTTGATGAGTAATAGGAGAAAAATTAATTTGATCTATCTATTTAATTGATGCTTGATGTTTTAGATTTATGTTGTGAAAATTATTTTGATTAAGTGATGGTATAGATGATTTTTAATATCTCTTGAATGTTATAATTTTGTTGCTTAGTTAATTGATTTATCCTTTGTTATGTTCACCTATTCTTATTAATTATTGACTTTAGATCAAGGATGTAATGTTTAATCACTTATGGATAACATATATTTTATGTTCCTTAAGCTAATTTATTTTGAAAAGAACCTTACTTAAGTTTTAGAATATTTCTTTTGCTATTATCTCTTAAGAAATTATTTTGATATTTCTTGATTCATTTTGATTTACTTTATTCTATTGTTGTTGTCATAGCTATTCTAACTCAATCAAGAAGATATATTATTCTTGAAGTAAATAATTAGAAGTTTAGTTTTGTGAGGAATGATGAAACTGTATAACACTTGATTTAATTCGAATATGAGGGTTGTTGACAATATATATTTGGTGTTAAAAATCATTCTCTGTGATGATATGAAGATAAAACTGTACTCTTGTGATGTTGTGATAAGTCTGGGATGAAGGCCCTGTGAAAATGACTCTGTAATGTTAAGTGATGATGAAAATGAAATAATAAAGAAATAAAATGACTCAGTTATGCATTTTCATACGCATGTACCCAGTGGGGTATGAGATGATGATGAGAGGTTAAATCTCATAAAGAGGAGTATCAGATAACTAAACTGAGTCCATATAACTAGGGGGTAGACTTAGTGAGGACCACACCACCATGATGATCACATGGATGGGAGTGATAATCTTACGCGCCACTGAGCTACCCTGACTGGATGGATAAGTTCGTTCCACTAAGGTGAAGGTGGGGTTATCTGACGGTGGCCACAATTATTTAGATGTTGCTGAGATCTCAGTCATGCATCATATAATAAAGATGAACATGCATTTTTTTTTATGTGTTGTGAGTGGAAAAGAAATGATTTAATTTATGGGTGAAAAAAATAGTATTAACGATTATATTATGTCTTCTGTATTTTATGTAATTAGTACGAAAATCTAATTTTCTGTATCTAATATTTTGTTGGTATTTAAATTTTGTTTATCATTACTTATCCTATTTTGTGTCTTGTGGTTAACACATGTGATGACCCCAATTATTTGGACGAGCAGAGGAACAGTGAAATGGAAGTTGTACAAGAAGATTTGGTGAAGACTGTTGTGATAATTCTTTGTTTGCATGTTCTCTACTGTGCTCTGTATGATGGACTGTATGGACTGTATGGACTGTTTGGACTGTTTAAGCATCAAACTATAAACTGATAATAATGGTTTGAATGGCAAGTATGTGTGAATGACTTAAACTACGTTATTTAGATGACGCGTTAACGTTTATATTGTTAAATCATTTTCAAAATTAACAAGAAAATTATTTGAACCTTTATTCTTCCTGTTTTCGAAAAAAAAAAGAAAAGAAAAAACCAAAATTTTATAAAATAAATATGAATTAAAGTGAAGTAGAAGCGGTCGTTTCATGTGTATGACAAGGTAATAATAGAATAAAGTTTAAGAGTTTTATGCTATCTCCAATGATTTGGGAATTTTGATACTATTATTCTTTTAATTAATTAAATAAGATGTTATCTTCTCATTAATTATTTTTGTTTTTTTAAATTAGTTCTTGATTATTATTTTTTAGAATTTTAAAATTCTAACTGTTTCAAATTAAAAACATTGTTAAAGATAACTTTTAGAAATTTGAATCCTAAAATATTTTTTAGTTACTTTCAACATTTTTATATGATTGTGATTTTTCAAATTGCTATGAACAAAATATTAAAGATAAGTTTGAGCATTTTAAAATTTATGATCAACATATTTGAAAATTGCTTATGGAGGCCACACGTGTGAATATTTGCTTTTAAGTGTTGCATCTTATTTGGCCAACTAATTGTCATATTTAGGTTGATATGCATGTGGCTAATATATACTATATAATAAAAATATAAAGAAACAAATGTGTGGCACGATTTCATTCTCCTCATTGGTGTAATTCTTGCTTTTCTTCGTGTAATATTGTATGTTGGAGAGTGGAGCGGGAGTTATTTTTCCAACACTGATGAGTATCAGTTAAGAGTTGGGAGTGCTTGCTTTTTTTAGCAGTTCAATTTTTTAAATTATAAATTATTCTTAATTTCAAGGAACCTGTCATAACATTTTATAAAATTTTGAGAACGAAGTATTTTTATGATCATTATAAATAATTAAAGTAAGTAAATTTAAAATTATTAATATAACCGTGATATTTTAAATTCCAAGAAAATATTTATAAAATATTTAAATAATTAAAATTTATTAAATTCCAATTTAATAATTTAATCTTTATTATTTTAGTTTCAATTAAGAGGCGTTTATTAAGAATTTAAAATTTTAGGAAATAATTTATAAACCCAACAACTTCCATAATCCCAAAAAAAGTCATCCACACACCAAAATTAAATAAACTAAAAAAACGTGCTTGAAGAAGACAAAAATAACACACAAAATAATGAAAGATATAGGCAACAATAGTGAAGATATAAAAAGCAAATTAACAAACCTTCAATGACCCATGCCACTTAAAATGCACCACAAAAATCTTCGATGTTTTATGGTTTCCAATTGTTAACATGTTCTATAATAAAGAAGAAGACATAAATGTCCAAATATTTCATTAAAATTAATTGCATATGTAATGCATGTGCTATTTTTTTAAACAGATTCAACTCTATACCAATATGTAAGAGGTGTGAGTGTAAAAATATTTTAAGCTCCAGGCGAGTAATTTGATTTCATGCTTTTTATTTTGATTGGACGATGGAGTTCTTCCTTGTCTGAATCGTATGATGCTCTTTACTTTGACCACGCGTTGAAATTCCGTTGACTTAATTAAAGGTATAAGTAAGTCTTTTATTAACTAAAAATTATTGTACCATGAGTCATTATCTAAATTATTCATATTACTGATAGAGTACTTCATACAAGAACACTTCAAATTTTCTAATAAATTAATAGACAAATTAGTTATAGAGTCATTATCAAAATGATTTCTTTCCAGGAAGAATGTCTAAATTAAATGACAATAAAAATA
Organism: Glycine tomentella; assembly: GCA_007407185.1. NCBI lineage: Eukaryota > Viridiplantae > Streptophyta > Magnoliopsida > Fabales > Fabaceae > Glycine > Glycine tomentella. The sequence continues at coordinate 250,789 of PYAF01000715.1, read as the reverse complement.
CCAAAATTGTTTTAGTTTTAGAAGAAATAAGTAGAAAAAAAAAATGCACAGATAAACACTACAGGAAATTTTGCTATTATCAACCGACACAATTAAAATCTGTTGATAACTCAAAATTAAAGATGGATTTTTCACAAAAAAATAATCTTTCAGTACTATGATCATTAGATTTTTTTTTACCAACGGATGAGACTTTCCTGTTCATAATTATTGACGACGTAGATTGCTTGGAATTTTTATGGGAAATTACACACGAATGTAACAGTTGATCACTTTTTATAGATATACCCATCAGTAATTTTCCATAGACAAATCTATGGGTAATTTTCACAAGTAAATGTGAGAAATTATTGACAATTGACAATATATATCAGTATATATGAAATTATCCATGGGTTTTTTTTATTTTTTTACCCGTTGTGACTGACCGTGCTGTCTCGGTCTGGATGGAATCTGGTTTTAATTTGGCAATTAATCAGGAATGCTGCGGAAGGAGTTACAGAATGCATTTTCAATTTGCTTGGCACTTTGCAAAGTTGATTTAAAGGAGAAATTTTCAGTTATATTAATTATGGTGTCTTTAGAGAAGAAGAAATGAATAGTTGTTTGGTAGGATATATACTATATATATAAAGCCAATTCCTATATGTCTATCCATATGTCTGTTCAAGCTCTTTATGCATGGTTGGAAATCTGCTCAAGGACGAATTAATACATAATCCAATTACTAATACTAGCTAAGAGCTGACCTAATGCATGCTTGTTTGTGGAAGAAATTAATCTCAAGGCTATGTAGCATGCAATGCAATATTGACGCATGCTTTATTCATATGGCCTCTGTTGGAAGTTCAAACAACACAAAATAATTTGCTGCCATTATACATCAGTGCAGATTATTGAAGCTCAATCATGTCCAAAACTATTCAGTTAGTTTCATTGAACTATAAACTAATCAAGTCGTTCATTGTTTAGCAAGATTTTATGCAAATCATCATGTTTTTTATTTTGAGTCCATCTAATTGTATGTATTCATACTACTATTCGATATGAAATAACATGAGTTTCTTCCTTTTGACCAAAAAAATATTGACTGCCCAAACAATACCATTATCTAACCATTTATCAACTCGAACTTAAAATACCATAAAATAATTTTACAAAATGTGAAAATTAAACAAATATTATTAACTTAAAATGTTTCGCGAGTACTTTTCCCGGCCCAATAAAGTAAATTAAAAGCCATTTTTTTTTTATAAAACTTAAACAAATTATTTCGCCAACATAAAACATGGGCAAACATGGCTCATCGTCACAACCAGCTTTTCCTTGTTTCGACTATATTAATATGTCATAATATTTTGAATGCCAACAAGGATTTTGCAATAATATTTTAATATATACATGTAATTGACGTAAATTAAAAAAGAGGGTTAGAAACACACTTTTCAAATGCTCTCATTAATAGGTTTAAATTTATACAAATTTATAAAATTAAGAGAGTAAAAAAATATTAAATAAGACGTGAGATTTTTAAAAAAAATATTATTTTCAATAAATTTCAACTAACAAAGAAATATATTTTAAAAATATGTTCCTAATATTTCTCATAAAGGAAATTTCATGCTTTTACTACAGCCACTGAATTGTTAACTTGTACAACACAACTCTCAAAATAGTAACATAGAGATTAACAGTCATTATATCATTGGTATTTTTATTCAGTAATACAATTTGCATTGACAATTACCATATCTATTTTACTTGGTCAAATTTATGCTAAAATCCCACAACTTCTTGGCTAAATCCACGTCCCTTCCATGTGAGTATACTTCTGCAAGATTATTATCAGCAAAATGTTTGCCGTTGATTCCACTCACTTGGGGGTGCAAAGCTACATAACATGTTGTTGATGCTCCCTACAGTAGGGTTGTACAAAGTGAATATATACAGAAGATCAAGAGAATCACATGTTAAATGTGAGTTTTTTTTTTACCTCTTTTCAGTCCTTTGGATTAAATAACAAAAGGAATTATCATGATATATATGTATGTGTAATTAAATACATATTTTTACCCACAATGTACCATTTTTTCTGAATTTTACTCTATAGTTTTTTTTAATCCTTAAAAATTACAAAAATAATTATGATTCTAATCAACGGTAAGAGACCAAAATTACTTTTATTTTTGTTAAATATAAAGAATAGTTTTTTTAAAGGATAAAAGAAAAAACATCATATTTTTAACAACAAAAATATATTTAAATCTACTTATATTCATGAATTGTAGTGATTTAACTTACTTGCTGCACATTTTTCACCATATATTCCAGTATCTTCTCGACTCCAAATAGCCTTACCATTTTCAAAATACCTACATAAATTATTTAAAGATATGCCCATAAAACTTGGTACATATCATTGATGTTGCAACTAAGTGATATAAATAGATAACACGATGGTTGATATTGCAATTAAGTAATATAAACTACAAAGGTTGCCTCTAGGTGATCTCATGAAATTGTTTTTGAAAGATGCTTGAAGGAACAATCCTATTTACCAAGTCTGATGAATTTATTATATAGAAAAACCAATCCATTTAACACAATTAAAAAAAAAAAAAAAAAACATATTCATGTACAAAGGTGTTCGGATAAAATTTTCAAAAAGTTATAGAAGGAAATAAAATGAAAATTGAAATAAACATTCATAAACTAAAATTAGTTGATGTATAAACTGATTTTTAAAAGTTCTCACACATTAACTTCTCTGAAAGTTTATTTTTAACTTATAAATAAACTAATTTAACTTATAGAGAAATTTATTTTATTTATTTTTTATTTTTTCTACTATAAATACTACTAGCTAGAAAAGTGTATCTAAACAAACCCAAAATATAAGATTATAACTCCTAGCTGAGGAATTGGAGCTTATTGCATTGTAAGTACATTGAAACTTTTAGAAGATATTTCAAGATGGAGGGTTATGTAGAATAATTAAATATTTAATAACTTAAATTACATTATTTACATAAATAATTTCATTATAGACCATATATTTACACAAATGTGCATGGTAATTACCATTCAATAAACGATTATGAATGTAAATATTGGTGGAAACAGTGGCTCCTGGATGAACAGAATTAGCAGTAATATCTATTCCATCTTCCTGACCAAGATGCAATAAAGATTAAGAGAGTATATATAACAACTAATTAATAAGGCAAAACTAAAAGAATTTTTTTCACACTAGCATAAAGAAGGAAGGTCACCATAATAAAGAGAAAATAATGTGAAACAAGAACTGTTTAGTTTGAGAAAACATTTTCTATTGTCATTTTTTAATTACAAAAAAGTCACATTAATATCTTTAAATTTGTATCTTTTTTTATATAGTTTCTTATACAATTTTATTATTTTTTTAAAAGGAAAAAAGGTGAAATAAAGTGGTATTTTTGTAATTAAAAATTAAAACATTTTTTTTCTTAATTTATGTTGTCTCTAAAATAATTCAAATTGTGTGATGATTGTGATTGCTAGGAGTTTCAAGATTAACTATATGACAAGGAATACATAGTTTAGGCATCTGCTAAATCCTAATTTGACTACAAACCCTACTCAAACCTAGGACTTACAAAACTTGGTAACTATTATAATAATTGTAAAATTTTGCTAAATAATTGTTTGCAATCATCTAGTAAAAAAGATTGACAGTGTCAATAAGTAATATATTTTGTTTTTGAAAGGTCAAATGATTTTCATAAGTTAAGGAAGAAAATATAACTATTACATGAGTTGTGCCAAAGTTCAGTAATCAAATATCAAGTACAAGAACCAAGTAACGAAAACAAAAACAATGCTAGTAATAATTAGATTGTTAGAAAAAAGCAAATTCGAACTCATTGTACTTAATTTAATCTATGTTTATTAGCAATGAGTGGTTGGTTCAATTATGTTTCAACCATTTATCTAGCCTACGCTAAATGGGATTTATTAATTAAACATAGAAGTAGGTTATGCATGCCATAATTTGGAAATATTTATTTAGAAGTATTGGTTCCTTAATTAAATAATGAAACCATGATAGAGAAAGCAAAGAACAAATGCAAGATAAGGTATATCAACCTCTTAATAATTAGCCAAAGGTAAGGTGTAGAAAAATCAATAGTGGTGGTAATGTTTATTATAATGGCCTAATGGTAAAAAAATTCTAAAATTATTAACCAACTCATAACAATGAAATAATAAATTACTCATTGTGGGGCAACCTTGAGACGCCTTGCAAGTTCATTGGCATGTAAAATGTTAGCAAGCTTTGATTGTCCATATGCACACCAATTGTTGTAACTGTAAATAAGGAAGCAAATAAATTATGCAAAACAATTAAATTTTGCAGTCGTGCTAAAGTTCTTAATTGTGTATATGTAAAATAAAGATACTTTAAAAATGATAACCATCATAAAAATAATGGGATCTTTTATGTTAAGTCATAAACAAAATAAATTTAACAATAAAGTGCAAGTATATTAGATTTCATGAATAATATGATGTTGGAACATCTAGGTTCTTAGTCTCCTAGCTAGTCTTTTATACACTATATATCCCGGAGAATAAAGGGTCTCTTCTATTTTTTATGATGAAATATGGAAAAAGATCATTGTTTATATAGCTTGAAGATCATAACTCTTTTATAAAGTACATAATCTTTAATGAAAAGTAATGACTTTTGAACTTTTCTTATTTTTATTTTAGTCCATCATAAAAATAAGACTTTTTGTGGCTACCTGTTACAAAACTCATAATCTAATTAATGACAACAATTTCAGTGGAAAAAAAATCCTTATAAGATCATTTCAAAAGGAAAAACTTATAATGTTTGATTAATTATATAAGCCTGATCATTAAATAAATATCTAACAAAATTCCATTTTGCCTAAAAAAATTCCATTTAGGCCACATCTATCATTATTCAATCATGTAGTATAAAATGATTGTATGAGCTAAAAAAATGTTATCATTACTCAATAATAATTTGAACACTGTCTTTCATTTATATATATATATATATATATATATATATATATATATATATAATAGGATGAAAGTGATCTTTGTTCAATGTATTATAAACCGCTAGTTTAAACTTAGAAAATTGTTCAGAAACATGATAGTTTAAAATCAGAAATTATTAACCAAATTCAAGAAAGCCCAAGCAATCATAACAGTTTTTTCAATGATTTGATAGAAAATGGATTTGGTTTGGTACCATTTGTTTAAAATAAAAGGAGGTATAAGATGATAGCTAAATCTATGAAGACTGATGAAATTTGTGAGTTCCTGATCTGTTCCCATAACTTATATGCATAATTCTCTCTAGAGAATATGAAATCTCTTCTAATGATTGGATATTAAAAAAGAAAGCTATACTTATAGCTTAGAGTTAATATATAGCTTTTTTTATATTAAGTTTTTATTCTCTGGAAAAGTATAATAACTTTTAAAGTTTTCCTTTTTTTAGAAATATTACATCTACAAAATGTTTTCACAATTTTTTATAAATAATTTTTCTCTATTTTTCTATATCTCATTTCATCTCACACATTCTCTGTTCTTTTCTTGTTTTGATAAATTGAAGTCTCTAGCACAATTGTTCTTTTGATAAATTCTTAGAAGATGGAGGCTTAATAAACCTTTTTTCCATGAAAAAGAATCTACTAGAATAATTTATAATCATAGATATTGTATTTGGTATAGTTTTTACCTTGATTGGTCATTAATTTTGTCAAAAAGGATTCCTTCACGATATGTGAATCGATAACCAATGGATGTGATATTAACAATTCTTCCTTGTTTCTTACTTTCACGTGTTGTTTTCTTCATAGTATCCAACAGCATATTCGTTAAAAGAAAATGACCTGTGAAAATACGTTGTATGAAAAACTAAAAGATGAAAATTATTTTGACATTTTCTTGGCCCATGTTTCTAACTAAATAATAAAAGAAATATTTGACAATTTATGACAAATCATTAGTATAAATACTATGCACATATTACATGTAACAAATATTTATAACCCTTTCCCAAAACTAAGATATATTATATATATATATATATATATATATATATATATATGCACGCATATATACATGTAAAAAGAAAGGTGTCACATGTTTATGTCTTTTTCTAAGACACACACAAACGGGGACACGCATATGAATGCGTGCATCACCTACTCAAGATACATCACATGCATGTAGGTACACGTGTACAAACACACACATACAAAGGATAGGTTTTGCATAATTAAGCCACATACATGAGCATGCATGCATCACCTATAGATAATACACAAATAAAGATTATAGCTAGGTATCATGCGATGCATGCACCACCCACACATATGCACACATATACCATGAACAGACATACTTCACATGTGTATGCTACTGCATAAGACACAAATCCACGGACAAATGCACACACCACCCAACCAAGACATACTTATAAAAAACTCTATTATGAAATTAGATAGTTTCAACGTACCTATGTAATTTGTGGCAAATTGAAGTTCAATGTTATCCTTGGATAGTGCGAAGGGGGATGCACAAATTCCTGCATTGTTTCTTTGAATTGCAAAAATAAATAAATTACAAGCATTATAATTAGACCGTTTGTGAGTGGCAGAGTTAAGATGTGTGTGCTTAAAGAGAGAGAGAGAGAGAGAGAGATGGACAACTACATTGAACACGCATAAAAAAATTGACAATGTAACCCATGTATTCTTACATCAAGATATTCAATGGAAGACCATATGAATTGAACTTTGATGCAAAATTCCGGATAGATGTCATCGAGCTAAGATCTAACTCCATGACATCAACTTTAGCTGTGGGAATCTCCTTAAGTATTGCTTCCTTGACAGTTTTTGCACCAATCATATCTATCACCCCCATAATCACATGGACACCACGCAAAGCAAGAACACGAGCAGTCTCAGCACCAAGACCACTAGATGCTCCTGTCAACCAAATAAAAGATGTAAGTTTGTAAAAAAAATGGAAAATTTTGGAGAGTTTCATATTTGTTTAAACGTGTGTAAGTATTAGGATAAAATATGACTATTTTCTTAAGAGTTTGAAAACTTTTTGAATTTAAAAAGATTAAAGTATAGTTTAGGTTAATTATGGTTCCCTCTCTTTGCAATCGAGTAAAATGCAACACTGATGGGGCGACTACGGGCTCTCTTGGTGCAGCTTGCTGTGGTGGAATATTAAGAGAGAACTTTGTTGCCACTCTTGGATTCTTTGCTATGAATCTTGGTATCAATAGTGTAATTTTGGAGAACTGGTTGACGCAATGAAGGTCATTGATATTGCTTATAAAAAGGGATGGTCAAACTTTTGGCTAGAATGCGATTTCATGTTGGTTATTGAAGCTTTTCATAATGATAGAAGATCAGTTCCTTGGAAAAATTGAAAAAGGTAGAAAAAATGCATAGCTTTTACTAAACATATGAATCTTTTTGTCAGACATATTTATCGTGAGGGCAATACTTACGAAAATAAGCCAGCCTCACATGGTACAACCTAGAATAGAGCAATCACTTAAGAAATTTTGAAAGAGATTTTCTTGGACAAGCACCTTCATGAGGACATTCGGAATCACAAGGAGATCGAGTTCTTGGAACTCAAGCATGGAAGCATGATTGTGGCTAACTATTTAGTCAAGTTTGATGAACTATGCAAAGACTTCCCTTATTACAATGGTGAGGGTGAAGAACGCTCGAAGTGCATTAAGTTTGTTAATCACTTGCCACCTAAGATCATACAGTCCATTAACTACCTGAAGATTCACTAGTTTCCCACCTAAGATCACAACGAGGCCCCCGTCATACAGGTATCCATTGTATCTTAGCCATCGACTTTTGGGTGTTGTGCTAGAACTTACTTTAGTTCTAGAATTTTTGTTTCTGTTATTGATATTGAATTACTTGAACAACATTCATATTGGGTTCTGATTACCCTGATTTGCTTATAGATTCAACTATATTTCCATACTATTCTCGTCAATTGTAGCTTGTATTATGTCTAATATTTTCCCATTCTTATTACTCTTATATCCTTCTAATTCTTTAAAGACTCTTCTAGTAACGTGCATTTGTTGTTTAAGCTCTCAGCCTTACCCTCGAGTTTTTGGGTGTGACAGTTTTGCGTGTATGTTGTATGCCTTTGATTCGGTTGATGGTATCAAGTTGTAATTGTACACATGTGTGTGGTTTATTTATGATGACAATTTTGTGTGTATGTTGTATACATTTTTTGCCCCCTCAATATTTAGATTGGTAGGCTAGAAGATATTTTGGTTCATCTGCAGAAAGTTAAGAAGTCGGAGATTCTTTGTTCCGAAACTCAATCTCAGGTTTGTTAGATTAGATAAACAATTCTAATAGACCTTTATGATTATATTTCACATACAAGCTCACATTTTCTAGTAATTAGAATATATTAGTTCCTCTAAAGACAGTATAAGCCTTAGCCTGGTATCCGTTTATTGACATGGTTCTTTTTTTTCAAACACAAAATAACAGATTCTCAGAACATTCTTAGAGACAATAATCCTTACTGTCCAACCTGAGAGCGGATAACTAATGCGTTCCGCTTTTTGAACAGGGTTCTATGGTCGGTCCACGACCCCTGGATGCCGAAGGCGTCCTTGGAGTGATCTCGTAGTTCCTAGGGTTCTTAGAGACAATAAGTATATTCTTTTTTTTCAACATTCTGTCATAATTGATCTGCTATTCTACACAGATAACAAGTTCACTGCTAAGTAATTTGCTTGATGTGGTTGAGGAGGTTCAATCATCTTTGGTAGAGATTAGAATTTTGGTCGAGGCAAAGTTTTATTCTCATTCAGGTAAACAAATTTTCTTTACTCTTTGAAATATTTTAGAGTTGGATGTTGATTTATTTTTTATTGATTATTGATTGAATTTTATGCAGTTGATTTGGTTAAACCTGTCAAACCCAGACGGTTCAACCCAATCGAATTTCGCTTTTTTTAAAAAAAATGGATTTTTTATTTAAAGTTTTGGATTATTATTAATTGTTATTTTGAATTTTGGAGTATAAACGAATGTTTTTGTTTGAATAATGTTAGTTAATTATATACTTATATATAATAGATATATATAATTTTAAATTTTTTAATAAATATCGGATTAAACCGAACTAATTACTAATCCACCGATTAAACCACTTATCACTACCTTATACCAAATCAATAATCATGTCGGTTTTAATAAAACTGATTTAATGTAATAATATTTAAGATCATTACAATCATACTCAAATAGTAAAAAAATTAACTAGATTTAATATATATATATATATATATTCTCTTTATCATATTTAGTTAATTTAGATATATCTTTTCAAATATTATTAAATTTTTTTGTTTTTAAATAATTAATTTTTTAAATGCAGTTTTTAATATCTATTATTATTTTCCATTATAAAAATGGCATAAAATTTGTAATATTTTTTCTTTCATATGTAATCATGTCAAAATAATAAATTTACTTCAGTAACGTCTTGACAAATAGGATGGTAATAGAGTATACTTTTTTTCTTCTTATCTCTGAAATTATAAGTGAGTTATTTTTAGTCTCTAATCTATAACTTCATTCCATTCATTCTTGACTTTATATAATTATTTTGTACTTTAATATTTTTAATACAGTGCAAAAGAACGGTGAAAATTTTAATAGAAGAGGATTAAAGTAAATAACTTTTATAATAAAGTCGAAATTAGTTAAAGTAATTGAAAACTTTGTAAACTTATCTCAAATACTAATTAGTGAAGTTTGACACTCAACTCGATTTTTGTGGGTCAAGTTGGGTTATAATATGGGTTGAAGGTTGAATAGGTGACGTGTATATATATATATATATATATATATCAACTTTTTAAAAAAAGAAAAACATTTGACAAAGAAAAAAGTGACCTGTAACAATAGCAGTGAGACCACTTCCATCGATTCCATGAGTAACTTCCTCGGCAGTAGAATATGATGAAAACCCAGAAGCCCCTATTCTGCTGAATGGCCACCACATCGTTTATTTGTTCTTTTCTTTTTCTGTGTTCTTCCAACTCAGTTCTTCTCTCTAATAAATAATAAACTGTAAGAAATCTAGTATTATATAATCAGTTGCTCATGTATCATATATATATATATATATATATATATATATATATATATATCTGTGTGTGTGTGTGTTGGATCGAATACATTAAAATCATTCATTGATGTAGTAAGTGTTGGATGACGAGTGACGTACGACGTCTCGTTATGGTTACATGTGTTTCCTTCAAGCTCACATTATCTGGGCCACGTTGAATCATGAATTCATGATATACATAAATGACAGCCCCACAATTTAGACTTAACATATATTTCCTAGTTGTTATAGTTTTAATTATTTTCAATTCGTTTCTGATTGAGGACAGTTTTTGGTATATATATATATACGTATTTTTTTAAAATCAATATACATAATTAAGTAATTAGAAAAATGTTAAATTTAAATAGATTATGTAATATATTAAAAATTTAAAAATTATCATTCTTTGTGGTGGAAGGAAATTTTAGAGGTTCCTGTCTAGCAGTCTAGGTCATACAAATTGATAATTCTTATCATAATAAAAAAATTAATGTGATGAGAAACTTTTGTTTGTTCTGTTTCTGTATTTCCGTTCAATATCCTGCCAGTTATTTTAGAGACACGATTTTATTGTACAATCTTGTAACAAAATTAATCATATTTCCATTAAATGATACACATAATAGAAACACGTTTTTGTGATATAACTATAACAAAATCATATTTTCATTATATTAAAAGAATAAAAAAATTAATAATAAAAATATAATTTCTATGAAATAATATAAGTGTTATAAGACTTTTGTTTCAAACTTAGAAAAGAATAATGGTTATTGTTTGAGTTCTTAAATTAAAATGGATTTTTTCCAAAAAATAAAAAATGAAATATTATATTTGAATATTTTCAAATTGAAATATATATGAATTAATAGTCCAATTTGAAATAAAATTAACTTTAAATAAAAATATAAGGGTATGTTTAGTCCAACTTAAAAATAAAAGTAAAAGTTAATTGACAATTTTCATTTTTTTCAATAGTGAAATCCCCTTTTAAAATAGAAATTAGTTGTTAATTTACATAAATTTATTTTAATGCAACTTAGATGCAAATTTTTAAATGCAACATAAGATTTTTTTGGACAAATTTCTTTAAAACTTTTTAAGAAGAAAAAAATGAGATAAACTTTTTCATAATTTAAAATAAATTTTCTATTAGTTAATTTGTAAAAAAAAAAATTCTCATATAATTCCTTTAAAAAGATGAGAGAATATTTATAGATTAACTAATGGAGAGTTCAAAAAACTTATAAAAAATTTCATTTTTTTATTTTTTTCTTAAAAGTATTTCTAAAAAAAAAATTATCCAAAATAACATTATATGAATCTGGTATCTGTGTACGTGAAGACCTTCATTAGCTTTAATTTTTGTTGGGTCCTAAATTAGTTGATGATTGTAGGAGGATAATGATCCATAATCCAACCTTTAAGATATAGATTTTGGTAAGAGAGGCAAACTAATAATGGGATAGTTGATTAGTTAGTCAGGGTAATCCCATTTCATTTTTATCTTAGTTTATATACGTTTAATCTAGTTATTCCATATATGTGTGAACAACCTTTTGTTAAATGAAATAATGAGTATATTCTAGTAAAAAAAATCATTATCATCCAAATTGATGCTTCTTGTCATAATTAATCAGAATAAAATTAATATTGTTATTTTGTTTTTATGAATAAAATGTCCAACAAATTTATTGGTATTTTAATATTGGATCACTAGTTCTCTATAAATAAAAGAAAATATTTTTATTATGCATTTCACTATTGAAACAATATTCAACCAATAATAATGAGATATATTTATAATGTTAATGAAAAATAAGATAAAAAAACGTGTATCATTTTTCATGAATATAATATTTTTTTATGAATATAATTCCTATTTATAACTCTATTTATAAATAACTTACTTCTAAAATATTAAATCCTTAATGAGTCTTTTAATTCTTAATGCAAACTTGTACCTTTCTTCACAATATAACCTCTATTAAGATTCCTAAGCATTCAAACCTTAAACCTTAAAGAACCTTTTGATTAATACTTTTCATCCATATATAATAAATTGGATCCTAACAACTATATGTGATGGGAAACGATTTTCTCGTTGGACATTCCAGTTACTTGCTTATAACAGTACCATTATTAATTGATCTGGTTCCAGACAATCAAGTCCCTTCTTTCAAGCAACCAGCCAACTCCTTTCCACCTTCTCAACAACCCTAATAAATTCCTGTCCTTCTCAATATTTTCAAAAATATTTTAAATTTTTAATGGTGACATAAAAAATTCTTTTAATGCATGAGTCAAGAAAAAGAAAATAATTCATATTTTAAACAATATTTAAACTAAAGTAGAAGATACTTTTAGGAAAAAATATTATAAAATAAATGATATAATGATTTGTTAGACTTCGTCCTTAATTATTTCTTAACATATGAATAAAACACTATCTGATACATCTTTTTCTCGTCTTTTTTTTATTTATTTTAAAAGAGGAGAAAAAATAGTTACAATATAAGAAATAATCAAGTTTTTAATATATTAAACTATTGACTTTTAATTAAGTATTCCTTTATTTTTAACTAAAATTGAAACACTTAATTAAGGAATTAAAATACTATTATAAAAATTAAAATACATATTATTTTAGTGAATAACTAAAAACATGCTTTTAATTAATGTTTTTAAAAGTAAAACCATCATTAGACGATGTGTGTGTATGACAAGGTAATGATAGAATGAAGTTTAAGAGTTCTATGGTATCTCCAATGATTTGGGAATTTTGATACTATTATTTTTTAATTAATTAAATAACATGTTATCTTCTCATTAATTATTTTTTTTTGTTTTTTTAAATTAGTTCTTGATTATTATTTTTTAGAATTTTAAAATTCTAACTGTTTCAAATTAAAAACATTGTTAAAGATAACTTTTAGAAATTGGAATCCTAAAATATTTTTTAGATACTTTCAACATTTTTATATGATTGTGATTTTTCAAATTGCTATGAACAAAATATTAAAGATAAGTTTGAGCATTTTAAAATTTATGATCAACATATTTGAAAATTGCTTATGGAGGCCACAGGTGTGAATATTTGCTTTTAAGTGTTGCATCTTATTAATTTGGCCAACTAATTGTCATATTTAGGTTGATATGCATGTGGCTAATATATACTAATAAAAATATAAAGAAACAAATGCGTGGCACGATTTCATTCTCCTCATTGGTGTAATTCTTGCTTTTCTTCGTGTAATATTGTATGTTGGAGAGTGGAGCGGGAGTTATTTTTCCAACACTGATGAGTATCAGTTAAGAGTTGGGAGTGCTTGCTTTTTTTAGCAGTTCAATTTTTTAAATTATAAATTATTCTTAATTTCAAGGAACCTGTCATAACATTTTATAAAATTTTGAGAACGAAGTATTTTTATGATCATTATAAATAATTAAAGTAATTAAATTAAAAATTATTAATATAACCTTGATATTTTAAATTCCAAGAAAATATTTATAAAATATTTAAATAATTAAAATTTATTAAATTCCAATTTAATAATTTAATCTTTATTATTTTAGTTTCAAGAGGCGTTTATTAAGAATTTAAAATTTTAGGAAATAATTTATAAACCCAACAACTTCCATAATCCCAAAAAAAAGTCATCCACACACCAAAATAAACTAAAAAAACGTGCTTGAAGAAGACAAAAATAACACACAAAATAATGAAAGATATAGGCAACAATAATGAAGATATAAAAAGCAAACAAACCTTCAATGACCCACTTAAAATGCACCACAAAAATCTTCGATGTTTTATGGTTTCCAATTGTTAACATGTTCTATAATAAAGAAGAAGACATAAGTGTCTAAATATTTCATTAAATTACATATGTAATGCATGTGCTATTTTTTTAAACAGATTCAACTCTACACCAATGTAAGAGGTGTGAGTGTAAAAATATGTTAAGCTCCAGGCGAGTAATTTGATTTCATGCTTTTTATTTTGATTGGACTATGGAGTTCTTCCTTGTCTGAATCCTATGATGCTCTTTACTTTGACCACGCGTTGAAATTCCTCCCCCATTTAATAGGCTAAATTATTCATCTGCTCGTTGACTTAATTAAAGGTATAAGAGCATTTTTAATAGTAGATCTCAAATTGGGATCTTAGACCACTTTTTGGTAGATCCCATAGTGCCATGTAGGATTGAAGATCTCTCAAGATCCCTCCTATTTTGTTCTTTAATGGTAGATCTTATTTTGAGATCTTAGGGAGAGAGAAAGAGGAAAAAAATTTATTCTTTTTTGAACAATGTGTAGATCTTAAGGGTTCTTCTACAAGAACTCATTCTTCATGTTGAAGATCTCTCTACCTCCTTTATTGGGAGATCCAGTGAAGATCAGATCTTGAGCTCAAGATCCTTACTCAAGATCTTGCACTAAAATTGCTCTAAGTAACTAAGTAAGTCTTTTATTAACTAAAAATTATTGTACCATGAGTCATTATCTAAATTATTCATATTACTGATAGAGTACTTCATACAAGAACACTTCAAATTTTCTAATATATTAGTAGACAAATTAGTTATAGAGTCATATCAAAATGATTTCTTTCCAGGAAGAATGTCAAAATTAAATGACAATAAAAACACCAAAATTGTTTTAGTTTTAGAAGAAATAAGGAGAAAGGAAAAAAAATACAGAGATAAACACTACAGGAAATTTTGATATTATCAACGGACACAATTAAAATCTGTTGATAACTCAAAATTTATGATGGATTTTTACAAAAAATAATCTCTCAGTACTATGATCATTAGATTTTTTTTACCAACGGATGCGACTTTCCTGTTCATAATTATTGACGACGTAGACTGGTTGGAATTTTTATGGGAAATTACACACGAATGTAACAGTTGATCACTTTTTATAGATATACGCCATCAGTAATTTTCCATAGACAAATCTATGGGTAATTTTCACAAGTAAATATGTGAGAAATTATTGACAATTGACAATATATATATCAGTATGAAATTATCCATGGGTATTTTTTTATGCAAAGGAGGCCTAACGGCCGAAATTACCCACGGGGATGCCATTATTTTCTATGCATAGTTGCCATGGATTTTTTTTTGTTACTCTAACATACTTTTTCATGACTTTTTAATTATTCTAATATGTAAAATGAATAGAATTGATAAAAAATAAAATAAAATAAGAAGCTCAACCAGTCATATATAACTCATAACATATTAAGTTAATTTGAACGGCTTACATATTCAAATGATGAATAATCTAATAATATTACTTTCTTGTACAATCTAATAATTAGAATATCCTAGAGAGTGGAGGTGTTGGTTGTTCAACTATATTGATTATGGTGATTGGTCTGTGATTTGTTGATACTAATAAATGTATTAATTGTGTCAAGTGGAGAAACTAGAGGACAACACCAACAAACTAGAGACTCAATCGCTTGTTGGCCTCTCGTGTTCACCCAAGTGGCCTTAATTAATAACTCGAGAAGGATGAATTAAGTACTTCTAAAGAAAAATTAACGCTCAACCTATACTATGCATAGATGTATAAAGATTAATTCAGAGAATTGATTTAAATACCAGAAACCCCAATTGCAGTTTAATTACAAGTAATGAAGCAATTAAATCAAAGCGTTTGGGAATAGAAAGAATGCACCAGTAGTCTTCAAGCATCAATTTTGAGATTTTTCCACTAAGTTAGTGAATTACAAAGTAGCGAGTTAATTATGCCACCATGTGTGACAACCTCTAGAACATTCATCTCTAAATCCTAGAACTAACCAGTCTAACCTCTAGGGATCATACACCTTAATGAATCTGAAGATACAATAGTAAACTTCTTTTACACTTAAGGAAACCTTCCTGATAATCCTCCCCTAAGACACCTCTACTTATATCTCTTAGATTTAATTAATCCTCCAAAGGACTACCCTTGAAACAAAAACAATTGCCTAATTACAACTTCTCTAAAGCAAAGATAGAGCCACACATGGAATTCTAGCACTCTCTATTTACCAAGCTATGCACAACATAATCCAAATGTTAATTCTCTATTAGCACTCTAATTTCTTTGACTCTTTATGATTTGGACTCCTTTTCTCGCTTAGGCTTGGTTTTCTTTTTCTGTTTAGAATAGCTCTCTTATACAGGGATTAATGAATTAGGAAAAAATATTTAGAAAATCCTAATTGATTAAGTCAGATTATAACAGATTCCAAATTGATTCAATTGAATTAGAAAATATAAGTTCTTAAGCCAATTTGATAACACGTGATTAGTAACGATTAGAATTAGCTTTAAAATCACCTAACTCTACTTTAATAGGTTTGGATAAAATCTCAGTGTTTATTTAATGATAATTAAAACATTAAGTTTCATAATCCAAAACATATATTTGATTAGGAAGTAATTAGGTTCAAATATGCTTCAAATATGTGTTCTTAAGCTCCAAGACTCGTTGGACTCAGAGTCCTCAAATGTGAGACCTGAGGTTTTACAAGACTCTTATGCACAAACTTGGGTTCCACAAACAAGACTTAAAGTCTAGCTCATGGGACTCAAGTCCCAAATTGTTGGACTCGAATCTCATGACTCAATTTGCCTATTTTTATACCTTTGACATGCTTAAGTCTATTTTTAATCAATTTAGTTCATTATCCACTCGTTTAATCACCCTAATTTGATTTTAAAGCCCTAATTAGATCAATGTATAGCATGGCTTAATTGATGAGTATTGAATTTACAAAGTATACCTAAAACCATTGACTAATGCCTTCAAATATTTACATATAAATAGTCAAATTTGTTCCTGAAAGTGTAATGCAGTGATAAATTGGTCTTTGAAAGATGAAAAAATAAATTTAGTCCTTGAATGTAGAAAAAGTATATCAAATTAGTCACATTGTTAAATTGTGAGATCATTTTTATCATTAAGTTATAATGTTTAAGGATTAATTTGATAATAAATTATATTTTTCAAGAATCGATTTGACATCAAGTCATAATAAAGTTTAGGGATCAATTTGTCATTAAATTATCTATATGATTAATTTTTGTACTTTTTGCACATTTAAAAATTAAATTTGAAATTTTCATCTTTCAAGAACAAATTTATTAGTGCTTCACACTTTCAATGATAAATTTCACTATTTATCAAATATTTGCTATAAAGTTTTCAACCCTTTTGGCTTTCCGCTTTGATTTCATACTAAAGAATGCTCAGGAGTAGACTTTGTCTCTATTAAAACACTCTTTAAGCATCTCCAATTGAGGAGGTCATGTTGCATCTTTGGTTACATCTGGTTTGATGAATCCCGTCATCGTTGGTAGAGAACACTTTAATATATATATGTAAAAAATATTTATATAACATTTTACTAAATTTAATGTTTTAATTAACGTAAGAAATTTCATATAATATATTTTTTAATTCTCTTTTCTCTTTTTACTCATTTAAACAAATAGAGATTTTTTTAAAAAAATTCCTTCTTATTTTTATCTTTCTAAATAATATATATTTTCTTTATTTTCATATAAAATTCTAATCCAAACAAATAATAATTGAAATAAATAAAAGGAGTATTAGTATTATACTAGTAAGCAACCTTTCCGCTTAGTACATTTTGTTTCAGAGAGACAGAACAAAACACGAAACGACAGCATGTGGTGGCCGTTCAGCAGAAAAGAGAAAGAGGGTTCTGCATTTTCATCTTCTTCCACTGCCGAAGAAGTTACTGAAGGGATCGATGGCACTACCCTCACTGCTATTGTTACCGGTTAGTATTAGTAACTTACTTAATTGGTTCTCTTTCACTAATCGACGTTTCACATTTTCAGCTTTTATTGTTTAGGGATTAGGTGAGGAATTCATAATCAAAGAGAAGAAAATGAATTACGTATTTTAGGTAGGAAAGTCATAATGAACCTTAGAAAAAGCGGAGACCCGTGAATGCTTGATTTTTTTCTTTTAAAAATTATTATTTTTAAAAATAATTCTACACTAACAAAATAGGTCGTGCCTCGTACTACTCTCCATTATCTATTTGAGTTATCTTGCTTAATTTGAACTTAAAAATAAAAATAAAAATCAAACGTACTACTACAGTACTACTTACTGTTGTTGTCTGATACATACTTCTAGGGGTGTTCATCAACCAATCCAAACCGATGCAAACCGCGGTGACGAACTGAAAAACCGAAATAATCGAAAACTGAAAAACCGAAAACCGAAAAAAAACCGAAAATTTTCATCGGATTTGATCGATTTTCGGATTGGCCGGTGAAAATCGATCCAATCCAAACCGATCCAATTGTAAACTATTCCTTACTCTTTATTTACTTGGGCCTATTCCCTATCATAGCCCAAAAACCAAAAATCCAATACAATGCTTCTTATTTTGTCCAATGAACTTGTTTGTCTAATGAAAATTAGAAAATGATGTTTGTTTTTGTCCAATGAATGTGTTTGTTTATGTTAGATACTCCTTATTTTGATAAAAATAAGTCTCATAAGTTTTATTTTTAGACTTCTTAAAAAACCGAAAACCGATCCAATCCAAACCGAAAAAAATTGGATTGGATTGGATCGGATTTAAAAAAAATTTCAAACCGAATGGATGATCAAATGACCAAACAGAAAATATTGGATCAGATAATTTTTTGTTTCAAAACCGATCTAATTCAGACCGCGAACACCCCTACATACTACTACTTTTGAAATGATTTTCTACAACAATTATGTAAATTATCACCTACTTGATGTTTAAGTTTAATTAGTTTTTTAGTCTGTTCAATGTACAATATATAAGTTATATAAAATTTATAATAAATAAATGTTTTTTAATATATAAGTTATATTTTTTATTTGTAATGAATAAATTAGGTTGTGATATAATGTTATTTTTAAATATTAACAATTTCTTTTATAACAAAATGATTGAAAATCAATTTAGGCATAAAACCAAAAGATGGTAGATTATAAGTGATAGACAGTTAAATTTTTTTATATTAAATATGCAAATAAAGATGATAGTTTGTGATAATTAGGGGATAATTTTTATTGGCTTGTTGTGGAGTAATGTTGGAATGCATATTTAAAGGAGAGAAGATAACGAACATTGAAAATTTAAAGAGTAGGAGTCTTATTTTCCAAGCTGTGAATTATTCTAATATATGTAAGATAATAATATATTTGTATTTATTTGACTGTTTAATGAATTCACGGCATGTGAAATTTAAAATAAAACTACCTTTCCTACTTGCACCTACTTCGCTTAATGCCATTGGCCCGCTGATAACCAAGGTAGTATTTGGCTTAGTTTTTATTTAAAATTTTAGAAAAAAGGATTTTTAAAAAAAGTAGTTTACTTTTTTTTTTTTTTTTTTAAATGAAGGAACATTAAGATGTAAACAAGCTTTTAAAAATGTTAGAGGGTGTTTACTTGTACTTTTGTTTCCTATTTTCACTTTTTAATTATAAAACTGTCACATTGTTTTCAATATGTTTTTTATTTTTAAGGATTTGTACACGAAACATTGAAAACAACTTTTTGTTTTCTTTGTTTCCTGTGCAAATCTTTGAAAACAGAAAACAATGTGGAAGTTTTGTAATTAAAAAGTAAAAGCAGAAAGTGAAAGCAGGAAACTAAAGGGCAAATAAACGCCCTCTAAATTTGCGGAGCCTTTGACTTTTACTACACTTTATCTCCTATAGCCTAAGAGTATTCCTTGTCACTTGTCACCTTGTTTTGTTTATACTTTAGCTTTTCATGTCTATTTTGCATTCAGGTTATGAATTTTTTTATAATAAAGTTTAAATTTTTTTTGAGAATTAATTAAAATACATTGTTTTGAATGTGTTTAATCCTTTTTTTAATATTTTTCTATATTATTTTACATGCAGTCACCTTATATTTGGTTTACTTTTTTCTCAAGCATGGTTAGTATTGTTCTTATAAAACCACCTTAATTGTAATTAATTTTTTTAATTCCTAAAGTTTACTTATTCTAAAAGACCTTATAAACTTTTAACACTCTCATACTTCTAGACAAACAGGAAACTTTGTATGAAATTTACATTTTTTTTATATACATTCACCTTAATTTGTATATTTGGGTTGCTGTTGGGCAATGTAATAACAGGGGCATCTAGTGGTATTGGTGCTGAGACTACCCGTGTTCTTGCTATGCATGGTGTCCATGTAATTATGGGGGTGAGAAATATGAATGCTGCAAACAATATAAAAGAAACAATACTTAAAGAGATTCCCTCAGCTAAAGTTGATGCTATGGAGTTAGACCTTAGTTCAATGATATCTGTTCGAAAATTTGCATCAGAGTTCATTTCTTCTGGTCTTCCACTAAACATTTTGATGTAAGCGTACAAAGGCTTCATTGCCAAACATTTTCATAGTTGTGTTTGTGTTCAATACACTTGACAGTTACTCTCTACACATACATCTTAATTCTGGTTATTCAAGGAAACAATGGAGTAGTAATGATTTTTGGTTTATTTGTTGCAATTTAAGAAACAATGCAGGAATTTTTGGAATCCCTTTCACGCTATCTGAAGATAACATCGAACTACAATTTGCCACAAATCATATGGGTATGTAGACACTATCAAATGTTCCATAACATGAAGTATTTTGAGCTTTCCATAATATTAGGCTTAGGAAAAAAGAAACATTATGGCAATGAAGTTTCCTTAGAATGTTTGCAATTTGATGTGATTTTTCTGATCAAATGATTAAGAAAGGGATGGAGTTTCCAGAGTGTAGGGAATATGATGTGAAACTTTGTGTGTGTGTGTGTGTGGTAGGAAGGGGTTAAGAATCATTGATATATGAAATTTTTATAGTCCTTTACACTTATGATCTGTCTCAATTTAGATAAGTGGGAGATAGTTTATATGAAACATCATATAACTCTTCTAATGTTTCTTTGAAAGCATAGGCTGAGAAGATGTGGAAATGTTCTTAATCCTTTTTTTATTTATTTATTTATATATTTAACATAATTCAACAGGTCATTTTCTTTTAACCAATCTGTTATTGGATACTATGAAGAAAACAACACATGAAAGTAAGAAACAAGGAAGAATTGTTAATGTCTCCTCACAGGGTCATCAATTTACCTATCGGGAAGGAATCCTTTTTGACAAAATCAATGATCAATCAAGGTAATAAATAGCCAAAATACAAATTAAGATAAATTATGCTGACAGTTTCTTTTTTATGAAAGAGGGATTTATCCAGAAACTGCAAAATCTTTAAACAATAATTGAAGAGACTTCAATTTTATTACAATTGGCAATTCAGCTCTAACATTTGCTTAGCAATGGAAAAGATTAATATTATTGTATATCATTAGCTTGGGATATTCATTTTTGCGTTGTTCATATGTGTGGCATTAGATGCCACATTACTATGTAAGGATTTGCTGGCACCTATCACTCATAGTGTGTCAGATTAAAGTCTATACACAAAAAAAATTGATGCACCTGGATAAAGCATACATTTTTAAATTTTACTCACATAAACCCATGCTGCTTTTAAAGTTAAGCATACAGAAATTATTCCTGTAGTGTTGCAGAGGATAAGTATTTTGTATAGTTCATTATGTTTGCTTCCTTATGTACAGTTATCAGACATTCCGTGCGTATGGACAATCAAAGCTTGCTAACATTTTACATGCCAATGAACTTGCTAGACGTCTTAAGGTATGCTAACATTTATTTTAATGTATCTTGACTCCTGAATAAGATGTTTTCATTTATTATATCCCATTAATTTCTCTAAACTTTTGGTTGATTACTTAGAAATGGATTGGCCTGATGTTTTATATGTTCTTTTACTTGTTTTTCAGGTGTTCATAATTTGATTAAGAAATGGATATTTCTGAATGATTTTTTTTTACTATGTTGAGAACTGTTTCTAAGTTTTTTAATGCATATTTCAGCATTGATTCCTATATAAGCAATTCTTTCTTATTGAAACCAATTTGCATCTAATGCGTAGTGATTTGTACACACCTGTATGTCATTATGAGTGTTTTAAAACCTTCTGGACAATTTTGACCCTTAATCAGCCTTGGTTTTGGTCAAGTTGATGACACCTAACAAAAGTGGTCAAAAAGTTAAACCTGTCAAAAACAAGGGTGAACTGATTAAATTTGATTTTATATCCTTTTATTTGTATGAATTATAATTTTAAAAATTAATATCTGAAGTCTAAAATTCAAGACTTTTAATATAATGTAAATTATGTACTATACTCTGCTAGTTATGTTTAATTTAATATCTTACTATAACAACACCAGCAACAATAATCTTATCTCACGAGTAATGCCGGCTACACGAATCACATGACCCCATTAAATAGGGCTGAAAATGAATCGAGTTGAACTGAGCTCAGTTCAGTAAGACTCGGTTTGTTATTATTTTGCTCAGCTGGAGCTCGACATTAACCATTTTTTTTCCAGCTTGAACTCAACTTGAATTAAGCTCACAAACAACTCGGTTCAACTTGTTAGCTCGAATCAGATGAACCAAATGTCATTTTTTTTTAAATCCTATACATTTCAAATTTTTAATTTATTAGTAGATTTTAGATTAAATGATTGTTTTATTTTTTTAAAAAGGCAAAACTGAACTTATTCTATTATCTTTGTAGGGTCACAAGGTATGACAAAAGAAAACACAGTTACAACCAAAGTTTGCATAAATAAAAACTACCTCACCCAGAATATCTAAAATAATATAAACCCCAATCAATTATATATATATACACCCCCCCCCCCCCCCACATGCTCATATATCAAGCCAATACATGAACCAAACGAGTTGAACTATACGCAGTTCAAGTTCGGCTTGTTGATTTAACGAGCTTAGTTTTTAGCTCAAGTTCAGCTTGTTTGGTTCATGAACCAAATTCATTGAGCTGATTATCGAATTGAATTTCGAACTATTTTCGAGTTGGTTGGGTTTCATTGCCACCCCTACCATTAAGTTTGGTCAAAAACTAAATTCTTAAGGATAAATATTCATCATGAGATTCTTTTTAGTAATTTTCTGTCCTTATTGGTTTCCTTTCTATTCTTTTTCATGGGAATAAAATTCATGTGAATGATGTGATCTGTTCTTCTCACTGGTGCCTTCAGTGTCATCTACACAATTCCAAACTACCCTAACTGTTTTTTTGTTATTTTCTTCTTGATAGGTGCCATACCAATATCTCGTTGTATACATTCATTCTGTATCTTGTCCTTTCTTGTGTGGTCTCACATCCATCTTACTATGATTGATAATTTATTTTATTGTTTGGAAACCAATATAAAAAACACTACATTCTCCATTGTTCAGAGGCTCCACGCTATGCACATGTAAGGTAGAGAGATATTGTTTGAAAGCCAATATTTTCTTAAATTTAGTTTAACCAATGCCAATGATAATTGTGCTCTGTGGAATTGAAGTACCTTATCAGAAGCTAGCAGGTTGCTTGTTTAGAATTTATTGTTTTCTAACAGTATTGTCTTCTGCACACTGTAACTACTATTGCTAGTCCCTTTATTTTGCTAGGATATTCTGCTTCCTATCCAATTATTGGTTGAATTGTCCATATCTTTTGTGTAGATGACTAACTAGTTTGTAGTTGAGGACTTGAGGTTTGTCATCATCAGTAACAATTTGTCAGTCTTGGATCTCGGACTAACTAACCTCTTTCTAGTCCCTTTATGTTGCTAGTTATATAGAATATGTTGCTTCACTATCTGAACTGTCCTTATCTTTTATGTAGATGGTTAACTAGTTTTTAGGAGAAGTTGTCGTTATCAGTACCAATTAAATTTTTCCCTTCTTTGATCTTAGTTGGGTTTTGAGCCCACTACCTTTAAGGTTTCGGGAAATACTTAAACTTTGTATTCCTTCTACAAACCACAATCATTAGTTAATTTGTTTAATTTCTCCTCTCTATCTGTTTTGGTGACTTTCCTTTTATATTTGAGTAAAAATCAGCCTCTGGTTTTTCCTCCTTAGTTGTCTCTGATATATGTAATATTACTTGTTTGATGTTGCATGGTGATCAGGAAGATGGGGTAGATATTACTGCTAATTCTCTTCATCCAGGAGCCATTGCCACCAATATTCATCGTTACAACAAAATATTGACTGGTAACTACCACATTGCGCTATTATAAAGAAAACAATGCTTATATGTTGCATTAGATAGATAGGCTGTTCTGAATATTGAATTCAGACTCACTGAGCAGGATTAACTCTATAAGCGTCCTTGCAAAACAATTTAACATGTTCATCTGCAGGCAGCCTTCGTAATTTATAGCTTAATTGCTACACCAAATCATGTTGTCTTCAAATTTTTGATGCAAGTATTTCTTTCATGATGACAGTTTTAGTTTTATGGGCATTACTGTGTGGTTTGTGTAGGACTACCAGATGTAGTTAAGAAGTTGCTGAGTTATGTAGTTAAAAATGTGAAGCAGGTAAGTTAAATCAATATGACCTTAATTTCTCCCGCTTTAAACTTCTCATTTTACCCACCTCACACTTAGAAGAGCAAAATCCGAATATGGGGGGGTTTGTTTAAAAGGGAACTAAAAAATTACCTGTTTATTTATAAAAAAAAATTTGATTGTGATACAAATTTGAGTTTTTTTAGTTCCCTTTTTTAACTAATGAGAAAAGTAATTCTGTTCTTTTTAAAGAACTTTTACATAATTGTTTTAATTTATTTATATATATCTTTTGAGGACGAGCCATGATACAATGATAAAGTTGTGTCTTGATGACTCATTGGTTATGATTTCGTATTCGAAAACAGTTTCTTTGTATATGCAAGGGTAATACTACGTATAATATCCCTTCTTATTTTTGCATAGCGAGGAGTCTATGAGCAATCGGATATGTAGTTTGTTTTTATTTATATATATATTTATATCTTTTAATAAAAAGTATATCATAACCATCCGCCCCCCCCCCCCCCAAAAAGAAAAATAAAAAAAATAAACTAAAACAAACATGCTTTCAACTTGTGGTTCTTTTTTTCATCTTCCCTATTTCTCCAACCTTTACTACAGGGAGCAGCAACAACATGTTATGTAGCATTGCACCCACAAGTGAGGGGAATTAGTGGTGAGTATTTTGTAGATTGTAATCTTGCCAAAGCAAACTCACAGGGAAGGGACATTGATTTGGCTGAGAAACTCTGGGACTTCAGCATGAATTTTATCAAGTAGGCATGTAGAATACTTGGTGGCAATTGTCAATGCATATAACATACATCTTTAGTAAATGAAAAACGTTGATGATATTACTGTTACTCTACTATTTTTAATGAGATTCCTATCTTTGAAGGATTTCAAATCTTACAATTTAGTGGTCCTTATGCAACGAATTTATACTAACTAATGTGTTTGGGTTTTTTACATGTACTTTTCTTCGAAGACAATTTTGCTTTTGAAGCATTGTTGAAAATTATGAGAATTACTTCTCTTAATAATCCTTCAAATAACAATGCTCTTTATGTGTAGGGCACCTTTTTAAACTTTGGAAAGATAATTCTGGAATGTAAAATTATGTTCAGGATTAATTTTTCCAGAATGTAAAATATATTTTGGAAAGGCTATTTCAGAACATAGATTAGATGCAGGAAGCAAATAGGGAGGTGCAAGAAGCAATTGCCCGTGGATTGAGGCAGAAGGAGCCTAGTTTGCTTCAAGCTTGAATTAAGTTTTGGTATGTCCAAGGATATTCACTATTTTTCCTGATTGGTAGAAAATTGTTGCGTGTATCTTCAATCTGTTATGGGTACTTTGGCAAATGGCACGAAGGAATAAAATGGCTATTTGAAGGGAAACGTATGTCCACGGAACAAGTGATTACAAAGCCAAATCATATGACGTTGACCAAACCGTTGACCTAGGCTGCCCCAGAAATTTAGCAACCTTTGATAGATGTAATTGATGCTGTTTCTAGTTTGGAATAATATCATCAGGCTTTTTCCTAAAGAAAAAAATATATCAATATAAACAAAATAGAGTTTAACTGACATGTAATATGAGTATAAATCAATCAACAATAAATTGTTTTGTATACCTTTTAAGAAAGTTATTATAAATGTTAATAGAAATATCACACATATATATTCTTACATTACTAGTTTATAAATTATTTATTTTAAAGAGTTTATTTGACATTTATTGTCAATATAAGTCAATTAATAAAAAATTATTTTTATATGTCTTTTATCATAATTATTATAAAAAACAACATACTTATAATATATATATATATATATATATATATATATATATATATATGAAGGTTTGTAATTGAAAATGTAGAATACCTTTAACCATCAATGCATATATTATTTATTCATACTAAATTATAAGCTTGGAATCCTTGCAAGATAAGAATCTCGATCATTAAAAATTGTAAAATAATATAGATTAACAGTCATAATATCATTGACGTTTTTTCATTCACCATGTATGCTATCTGCATTGACAATTGGCACCAATATTCTACTTGAGCAACTTCATGCTGAAATCCCAGAGTTTCTTAGCCAAATCAATGTCCCTTGCTTGTGAGTTTGCTTTGGAGATATTATTATCTGCAAAATACTCGCCACTAATTCCCTTCACTTTTAGGTGCAATGCTACATAACGTGTGTTGCTGCTCCCTACAGTAAGGTTGGATATGATAAAAAAAATCACATGTTAAGAGAATGTTTATTTTATCTTTTTTAAGGAAAATATAATTTTTATTAAGAGATTTATATATATACAACACATAATTATCATTTTTTAAGAAGAATAAAAGCAAAAAATTAAAATATTTTAGTGTTTCCTGTGTATATTTGAGAAATGCTAGGGATATTTTTTCTTGACATTTTTTTTATCCTTTTTCCTGTGTGATTGACTAAAATTTGTTAAAAATCACAAATTTTTATGGATCATATTTATCATTTTATGATTCTCTCACCTGATTTAGACATGAGATCCACAAAAATTACTAATTTAAAAAAATTCAATCAACCACAGAGTGTCAAAAAAGTTTCACTAATATTCCTTATTTTTCAATTGGTTGATAGTATAATTAAAAATCTTTACACTACTCACAGTATGTCAAAAGTAAAATCTTTTCAAATTCCCTTTAAGATAAATTCACAAAACTCCTGACATATATCATGTGAGAAAGTAAATAGGGCATATTGGTTTAACTAACCTGTTGGACATTTTTAAGTGAAAATCCAACCAACTAGAAACTACACCTGAAAGTACTGCATAAACCATACAAAAAAATGCCCATAAAACTAAACAACTGTCATTATATTGTCAATTAATTAACGTCGTTGGGGAAATACTGGTTTTGTCTATAAGTTTTGCATTTTTCTTTTAAAAAAACATTGATAATTATTTCAATGTTTATGTATCTATATATATATATATATCTTTTAATAAAAATTATCCTTTCCTAAAAAAAAACAAGCATGCTCTTAACAAGTGATTACTTTTTATCTTCTTCAACTGTACTTCAGGGAGCGGCAACAAGTTATGTAGCTTGCACCCAGAAACCAGGGGAATTAGTGGCGAGTATTTTGCAGATAATAAAATCTCCCAATCAAACAAACAAGGAAGGGACATTGATTTGGCTAAGAAACTCTGGGATTTCAGCATGGATTTGATCAAGTAGAATATATACTTGGTGGAAATTGTCAGTGTAAATGGCATACTAAGAGAATGATCCTATCTTATGGATTCCTATCGTTCAAGGATTTTAAGTTTACAAGTATTCCCTATAGTCTTATAGAAGGCATTTATATGTTACGTACATGTACTAAAATATTAGTGACATGTAACAATAGCAGTATTTGCTATATATGTATAGCTTTGACCCTTTAAGCATAGTTTATTAGTTTCCGTTTATATTAATGAACATTGATGAGCCAGCCAACATTTTACTCATATTTATCTTCCTTCAACAACCTCATCACCATTTATCCCTTCATGGAGTAAATTGGTGTCACTCTGTTCGATATAAAGGAAATCTACCCTCCCCTGCCGCCAAAGTTAATTGATATATGTTAAAATATGTTTGTGGTCCTATTAATTATTTGAATTTTCTATTTGTCTTTTAATAAATCTTTCTTTCATTTTTGGTTCATGATAAAATATAAATATTGTTTTTGGACTTTTTTTTAATTTTGATAAATTAACGACTTTTGTGTTTGTTGTTCCTCAAAAATTTATCAGGGAATAAACACAAAATTCGTTAATTTATCTGAAACTAAAAAATATGTTAAGAATAAAAAATAAAAATTATTGTTTTATTAGGTACTTAATGTAAAAAGTTATATTAATAAACAAACAAAAAATTCATATATTTATTAGAAATTAAAAACATATTTCATAGCCATTAATATATTAGGGCTCGAGAGAGACTGCTCTAACTAAAAAAAAAAATTAATCAGATTAAGTAATGATACACAAATATTATATTATTTTAAACAACCTATCAGTAAATTTTATTTCTTTCTATCTCTCTCTTTTTTATCACATTATAAATTTTATCATAACTATTTTTTTCTCTTTTTAGGTGTTGCATAGAGAGTTTGGGTATCAATTAAACGTTTTCCAAACTAAAATCAGTGTTTCACCTTCAAAAAATAAAAAATAGTGTTTCATCACTAATATGTAAGTACATGTACTAAAATATTAGTGACCTGTAACAATAGCAGAATTTGCAATATATGTATAGCTTTGACCCTTTCAGTTTCAGCATAGTTTATTAGCTTCCGTTTATAGCAATGAACATTGATGAGCCAGCCAACATCTTACTCATATTTATCTTCCTTCAACAACCTCACCACCATTTACCCCTTCATGGAGTAAATTGGTATCACTCTGTGTTCGATATAAAGGAAATCTACCCTCCCCTGCCGCCAAAGTTAATTAATATATGTTAAAATATATCTGTGGTCCTATTTGAATTTTCTATTTGTCTTCTAATAAATCTTTTTTTTCATTTTTGGTTCGTCATAAAATATAAATATTATTTTTGGACTTGAATATTTTTTTAGTTCTCATAAATTAATGACTTTTGTATTTGTTGCTTATGAAAAAAATTATTAAGGAATAAATACAAAATTCGTTAATTTATTTAAAATTAACAAAAATTTAAAGATAAAAGAAAAATTATTTTATTAGAGACTCAATAAAAAAACAAAAAATTCATATATTTATTAAGAATTAAAAACATATTTAATAGTCATTAATATATTAGGACCTGAGGGATTGACTCTAACTTGAAACAAATTAAACTGATCAAGGAATGATATACAAATATTATTTTAAACACCCTATCAATAGATCTTATTTTTCTATATCTTTCTCTTTTGATCACGTTATAAATCTTATCATAATTATTTTTTCTCTTTTTAGGTGTTGCATAGAGAGTTAGGGTGTCAATTAAACTTTTTCCAAACTAAAATCAGTGTTTCACTGCCTTCAAAAAATAAAAAAATAGTGTTTCATCACTAATGTGTAAGTACATGTACACATAACTTTAAATTCCTTCTGTAGGGAACACCACA
The DNA here is from genome assembly GCA_007407185.1 of Glycine tomentella. Lineage (NCBI taxonomy): Eukaryota > Viridiplantae > Streptophyta > Magnoliopsida > Fabales > Fabaceae > Glycine > Glycine tomentella. The sequence goes on along the minus strand of PYAF01000715.1, from coordinate 220,917 downwards.
TTGTAAACTTGAAATCCTTTTCACTAAAAGTAGTAAAATAATGCAATTTTAACTGTCATAATATGTTTCTCATTCTCTAAGTATGCCATCTGCATCAACAATTGGCACCAAGTATTCTACTTTGATCAAACTCATGCTGAAATCCCATAGTTTCTTAGCCAAATTAATGTCCCTTCCTTGTGAGCTTGCTTTGGCAATTTTATTATCTGCAAAATACGCACCACTAATTCCTCTCACTTCTGGGTGCAATGCTACATAACATGTCGTTGCCGCTCCCTGAAGTAAAGTTGAAGAAGATAAAAAAAATCACTTGTTAAGAGCATGCTTCTGTTTTGTAGGAAAGGATAAATTTTATTAGCATATATATATATATATATATATATATATATAAAGAGGAGAAATATTGTACACAAGTCTTATCCTTTCATATACAAAGATACTATTTTCAAATTTGAACTCATTACTAATAAGTCACAAAAATACAACTATACTGTTGTGCCAAAGTTTGTCCTCTATTAAAATATATATATATAAATTAAAATAATTATTAATTTTTTTAAAAAGAAAAATGCAAAACTTATAGAAAAAATTAGTATTTCCCCAAATGATGTTAATTAGTTGACAATATAATTAAAAATATCTTTACACTAACATTATATTAATTTTAAAAAAAATTCCTTTTAGATTAATTAAGTAACAAAACCCCTCACGTGTATATATATTTGGATTTTGATGCTCGATGTGAGAATCGGGAAAATTGAGAAGTATACATGGGAAAGTAAATAGGTCATATTGGTTTAACTTACCTGCTGGACATTTTTAATTACAAGACTCAACAACCACTTAACTACATCTGGAATTCCTGCATAAACCATACAGAAAAATGCCCATCAAACTAAATTACTTGCATAAAAAGAAAAAAAAAATAAAGATAAAGACAATATGAGTTGATGTAGCAACTAAGCTACAAATTACAAAAGTTGCCACCAATTGAACATGTGAAATTGTTTTTCAAGGATGCTTAAAGAGTTAATCCTGCGCAACAAGTCTGAAGTCAATATTCAGAAAAAACCAATCTATTTAATTTAACATAAGCATTGATTATATAGAAAGTGTCCAAAATCTTATGATTTACATAATTCCTAGAAAGACCATATATTTACACCAAATAGTGCAATGTTGTAGTTACCAGTCATTATTCTGTTGTAACGATGAATATTGGTGGCAATGGCTCCTGGGTGAAGAGAATTAGCAGTAATATTTTCCCCTTCTTCCTGATGATCACCATGCAAGATCAAACAAGTAATATTCCATATATTAGAGACAACTGATGTGGCAAACCAGAGGGTGTTTTTTACTCACAAACATAAGAAAAGGAAATTCACCAAAACAAAGAGAGGGGAAATGTCTTATGATTGTGGTTGGTAAGAGTTGCAAGACTAGTTGCTAGAAGGGATACAAAGTTAAGTATTTCCAAGAAACCTTAAAGGTAGGCTCTAAACCCAACTGAGAAGGGCGAAATTTGGTACTGGTAATGACAATTCAGATAATGAAGCAACATATCTTAAACAACTATATAACAATATAAAAGGGACTATATAACAAGAGTATGTAGTTACAGTATGCAGACGACAAATACTGTTCAAAACAAGATTCTTTCCAAACAATAAAGTATCAAATCATAGTAAGATGGATCTGTGATCACATCAGAAAGGACAAGATATGGAATGATTGTATAAAGAGATAATTGTATGACACCTATTGAAAAGAAAATGGCAAAAAATCAGTTAAGCAAGTTTGGATTTGTGTACAGAACATAGAGATACCATTGGGAAGAATAGAACGCATGAATTTTATCCTTGTGAAAAGGGATAGAATGAAAACAAGAAGGGCATTAGAGAAAATTATTAAAAAGAATCCTAGATGAATAATATTCCTAATAATTGGTTTTTGATCAATAGTAGCTATCAATAATTAACCAAATACATGCCACATAATAGTAAAAAAAAACTATTAATTTACTCTTTCACCAGAGTAACATCTACGTCAGGACTAAGGAGTTAGGATACAGAACAATAGAATGTTAGCATACCTTAAGACGTCTTGCTAGTTCATTGGCATGTAAAATGTTAGCAAGCTTTGATTGTCCATACGCACAGAATTTATTATAACTGTGCACAAGGAAGCAAAAATAGTGATCAAACTATACAAAACACTTATGCTTCGTAGCACTACACAGGAATCATGTTTGTATGCTTAAATTAAATGAAACATGGTTTGTGTGAGTAAAATTGTATACTTTATCCAGGTGCATCAGTTAGACTTTAATCTGACACAAGTGATAGGTAACAGCAATCTTTACATAGTAATGTGACACCTAATGCCACACATATGGGCAACGAAAAAAATGAATATAAAAAAGGAATGATTGATAATAATATTCATCTTCTCTATAGTTAAGCAAATGTTTATAGCTGAATTACCAATGGTAATAAAATTAAAGTCTCTATAATAGTTGTTCTTTCATTGACAAATTCCTAGAAGAATAAGCCTTGGTAGATTTTGCAGTCTCTGGATAAATCCCACTTCCATAAAAAAGAAAGAAACTGGCAACATAATGTATCTTAATTTGTATTTGGGCCACTTCTTAATTACCTGGATTCATCGTTAATTTTATCAAAAAGGATTCCTCCACGATAGTTGAGCCATTGATGACCACTGGAGGAGACATTAACAATTCTTCCTTCTTTCTTACTTTCATGTGTTGTTTTCTTTATAGTATCCAACAACAGATTTGTTAAGAGAAAATGACCTGTGGAATTATGTTATATATAAGCAAAACGAAAAAGATCATTTCCTCATACTCTTACCCTATAATTTTAAAGAAACATTAGAAGCGTTATTTGATGTTTTATGTAAACTATTTCTCAATTATATGTGCTGCAGCAGATCATAAGTGTTGAAGGACTACACAAAGATCTCATGAATGAATGATACTTAATTTCCTCCAGGAGAGCTCAAGAGAGGTTTCACATTAGATTTCCTACACTCTGGAAACTTCATTGCTATAATGTTTCATTCCCCCCCTAAACCTAATATTCTTGAGAGCTCAAAAAAATTCATGCTGTGGAACATTTGATAGACGCTACATACCCATGTGATTTGTGGCAAATTGCAGTTCAATATTATCCTCAGAAAGCTTGAAAGGGGTTCCGAATATTCCTGCATTGTTTCTTAAATTGCAACAAATAAACCAGAAAACATTAGTACTCCATTGTTTCCTTGAATGATCTGAATTAAGATGTATGTGTAGAGAGGGCATTTGTCAAATGTATTAAACCCAAACACGTGTATAGTTCTCATTTTTCAAAATAGAAAGATATCTCACTTGTATATACGTTTCCTATATATGAAATTTTTTTACAACATAGTTATTGTACACTTACATGAGAATGTTTAATGGAAGACCAGATGAAATGAACTCTAATGCAAATTTTCTAACAGATGTCATTGAACTAAGGTCTAACTCCATAGCATCAACTTTAGCAGTGGGAATCTCTTTAAGTATTGCTTCTATAACAGCTTTTGCAGCAACCATGTTTCTCACACCCATAATTACATGAACACCACGCATGGCAAGAACACGGGTAGTCTCAGCACCAATACCACTGGATGCCCCTGTTGTTACATTGTCCAACAGCAACCAAAAATACACAATTAAGGTGAAGGTAAGTACATATAAAAAATTATAGATTTCATATAGAATTTCCAGTTTGTTTAGATGTGTTGAAATGTTACAAGTTTATATGAAATTAAAGAAAGGAAAAAGAGAGACCATTTCATGTCATTTGGGAAAAAAGTATTTTTTGGTAGGACTAATAAAATTAACTACTCACTTTCATATTTCTTCTCTCAAATAAAGGGTGAAATTTCATATTTCATATTTCTGTTTTATTTTTCTCTTTTTTTTAATCCTTGTTTCTACGCAAACAAATAAAGAGTAAGTTTCTTATAATTTACTTCTGCAGCCTAACTTTGTCATCCAATTCTTAGTAGTAATAACCCAAAACATTTCATATAGAAAAGAAGATAACATCTATGGGGGAAAAAAGTTCTAAACCTAAACCAACCCCATCAAACTAAATCAAACTTATGTGATATCATACAACTATAAATATGTCTTAAATATTAAGCTTCCCTTGAAAAAATAAGAGTATGTTCAGGTTTCGAGTTTTTATATTATGTCTTCGAATATAAATTTTAAAACAAAATCCTCCTATATTTAAGAGTTACATTATTTACCTCTATTTCAAATTATTTTAACTAGATTTTTTTTTTAAAAAAAGAAGTTGATCGAAAAGTAAGTTTTAAGTTTATAAAAAAATAGGAAATTATTATTTTGTTCTCTGAATATATAAATGGGTGATAATTTACTCTCAAAAAGAACAAAAATTCTTATTTAATTATTGAATGTGAAAAAATGTTACAAGTGAATATAGTATATAATTTAATGATAAATTAACCTTAAACTTTATAACTTAATTTTAAATTAAACTTTAAAAATACAACTTAATAATAAATTAATAAATATTATAACTTAATGATAAAGTGATTTATAAAACTTAACAATAGAATGAAATTATCGCACTTTTTTTTATAAATTTAAGGATTAAATTAAAATTTTCATTCTTTCAAAAAGATTAAATTATTACAGATTTACACATTCAAGAAATTATAACGAGTATTATACTAAAAAAAACATTTTTAAACCAGAAAGTAATTTTTAGAACAGAAAACACCACCATGACCATGTTGCTACCATCACCGTACCATATTTCACTTGCAACCATTGACATTTTGAATCACTACTACAATTACTATCATCATCACCAGTTTCATAATCACTAAATTGTTACTATCACTACTAAAGTCACCCAAAGCTAAATAAATATATAATAAATATGATGTGAAGAGGATAAAAAAATGAAAAAGTGACCTGTAACAATAGCAGTGAGGCCAGTCCCATCGATTCCTTGAGTAACTTGTTCGGCAGTGGAAGAAGATGAAAAGGAAGAACCCCCATTTCTCCCGCATGGCCTCCACATGCCGTTTTGATCCGTCTCTGAATGAAAACGACGACAAAACAAAATGGAAAACGCAAATATGTACGCTCTTCTCTTCACTATTGCTTTCTCTCTCTCTTTATATAAAACTTTGAGGATAATCATTGGTCATGCTGATAATCATGTTAAGGTATAAAATATTACACCTTAACTATAAAAAATGTTATTATTATATGGATTTGAAGAGAGTTATTATAAAATTAATTGATTAGTTTTACAACTGTATATGACGCGATTAAATAAGAGCGCATGCACAGTGCATGTAATGTGGAACTATATATATATATATATATAGCCTATTGATGACGACGACTTTTTAATTAGTTTGTCAGATGAGTTATTACAATATTGGAAGAGTTATCGATAGTATGCAATATTTTTTGTAATCTAAAAAGAATTCCTCTATTAAATTATTAAAAAAAACTCTTATGGTATTAAAAAAAAGATTAATTATGATTTTGTTCCTTAAATGCTTTGTTTTTCAAATTTCTCTTAGTCTCTAAATTGTTTTTGTTTAGCATTTTTGATCTTTTTATACTTCATCATCTTAGTTTTTGTTGTCAACTGACTTGGTTAAGTGATAATATAATAATCAATCACATTAATAATTGACTGACTTATCACGTTATTAAAGAATCTAATAGAATAATTATATATATTTTTATTAATAAATTATACTTTTAATCATTTACCAATTAGGTTGACATGCATCATCAATAATTAATATGAGTATATGAAAAATTTAAAACACAATTTATTAAAGAAAAATTATGTGTGATTATATTTGTCAAAAACTCTTTGATAATGTGACAAAACATTGTAAACATATAAAATTGTTATATCATTGATTAACATATTTATTTGATAATAGGGATTAAAATTGTTAATGGAGAAAAAAATATAAAAATTTAACCATTTAGGTATAATCATTGAGCTTACTTTCTCTTTGACAAGTCAATTCAGGTAATAAGTTAGGATTATAAATTAAAAAAGACAATTAATATTATATTAAAAAACTAAAATAATATTTATTTTATGACTTACTTTTTCTTCTTATATGAGACTCCTTCGGTTTTTTTTACTGTCGTTTTAGCTAAAATTGAGATAAGCTAGGAAATTATTAATTTTTTTTTATTTTAAGAGATTTTGTTCGATTTCCCTATTTTATCCCTTTTAAATGATTTGTTTTCACAAAATTATCCAAATTAACTGTCATAAATTTCTTCTCCCACATTTAAAGTTTGTACTAACATTCTAACAAGTTCTCTTATTGGAAAAACAAAACGTCCTATGAGCATATACAAAAACTTCTCTCAATGTAACAATTCACATTCTTTTGGCTAATAGGTAATAAAAACACCCTTAAAATTTTCAATTGTTTATTATCTAATTTTATGAAAAATATATAAAATAATTAAGGATCCAAGGGTATAATTGAAAAAAATAATATTACCTTAAATTTGAAAATGACAAATAAAAAGGAACAAAAAAATAATGCGATATAGAGCTAATTTAGAAGCACTTCTAAAAAAAGAAAATAAGAAAAAGAAAAATGAAATGAGTTTTTCCATAAACAAAAATAAGCTTTCCATTAGCTAATTTTTAGAAGCTCACCAATATAGTTTCTTTAAAAGATGAGATAACATATACAAATGAATTAATAAAAAACTCATTTTAGCTTACGGAGAAGATCATTTCATTTTTTCTTCTTACTTTGTTCTTCTACAAGTATTTTTAGAGAAACTTACATCCAAATAGATCCTAGTAAAATATGAAAATACAACAATTACTGACACATATTTTCTTTCTTTCTTTTATAAAAAAGAAAATGGTTATATAAATAAAAAAATCTTATTAGGGTCACATAACAAAATTTATGACTAAATTATTAATTTAGTGCTCTATTTATTTAATTAGCTTAATTTAATGTTTTTATTATTAATTTTTTTAATTTGATCACTTAATTTCCAAAACTAATGCAATGTTGCTCTTTGTCAACATGTTTAAACTTCTACTAGAAATATCTCATCTAACATCTGTGTATCTTGCATTTTTTTTTCAAATTGTATTTGATACCCTTCCTTTTTTACACTTTACAAAAAACTTCCTAATTGTTTAGCTCACGTTATATCCATATTCCCTCCCTCTAAAGCACCGTTAATAATTTAACAGAAAATAGAAATATATAAGTCACATGACTTTTAATGAAAATTTGTATCTAAAATACCTTAATCTTTTTCCTCAAAATTGCATCTTGGATTTTACAAACTATATTCTTCTTCAATAACCTCTCTTCACTTATCACCACCACCTCCTTCTCCCCCTGCTCCCTCCTCACAACAACATCATCTCTTCCTTTTCATCGTCGTTCTCGCCCACCAACATAGTGTCCAAGCGCATCCACTCTCATCGAAGCAATCACCACCACTGTAGTCACCGCCTTCACCGTAGCCGTCATCACCATATCCACCTCCACCACCTCTTTGTCCCTAGTCATAGCTCCGACTACCATCAGTGTTGTGTTTAGTTCCTTGAACATTGACACTTAATTAACAACGATAATAGAAGGAGATAAAAGTAATATATAAAAAGGGAGAAATATCAAGTATAATTTGAGTAAAACACAAAAAAGTGTGAATGTAATTTACTCTATTGTGCTAATGCATTACTTGCAATTGAATGAAAAGGACAATATTGCACCAATTTTGAAAAACAAATTATCAAATTAATTTTTTTAGAAAAGAATATTTACACATTTTAAACTTTATTCCTTTTATATATAGATATCTTACATTTTAATTTTGTCTTAATTGATCCCTATACTTTATCTCTTTTCCAAATAAATACCATAAAATTTAATTTTATTTCAACCAATCCTTAAATTTTATCTTTTTACACATAGAGACCTAATTTCATTTTCATCTCAATTAATTGTTAAAATTGCTCCTTTCATAAACAATATCTTATAATAAATTGGATTTAAATTACTAACAAAAAAATCTCAAGTTTTTATTTATTAAATCTCAACTGTTTTATGTTTTTTATAAATCACTTTTCAAACATTAAAACATAATAAAATTTAGAATTAAAAAATCAGATAAAAACGTTTTTATTAATGTTATTATTTTCCCTTTTTAAATATATCTTATAAATTTATATTCTTCATTATATTTAAATATGAAAAAATGAGTTGTAACAAAAAAATGAATGATTAACATTTAAGATAAATAACTTGAAATGAAAAATATTAGTAAAAAGATAAGTTTTAAAGATCAATTAAAATGTAATTAAAGTTCAATTTCAAGGTGACTATTTACAAAAGGTTAAAGTCTAAATATCAATCATAATAAATTTAAAATTCATAGTGTTTATTTGAAAAAAGAAATAAAGTTTAAGAATAAATTGAAACAAAGTTAAAATTTAGGGTATCTAAAAGAAGAAAAGTTTAAGGCAGCTTAATGTTTTTTACTCAATTTTTTAATAATAGAAGGATATCAAATTGAACTAATAAAGAGACAGACTAAATTAATAATTTAGCCTGAATTCATTAATTATGTTAGGTAGGTGTGTTGTTCATCAGAAATTAATTAGTTGACTTTGAAGAACTGTTTATACAATAGTAAATTCTAAGGTTGTACAGTAGTGCCTTTTAGACACTCGAAACTGGTTAGTAGGTATCTCGTCCTTTCCATTTATTTTTGTGTCCCCCTGATTCATTATGTCATCCTCATCTAACACCTAAACTATTACTCAAGTATTTATGTATGCAATAAACCTGACACTGACTTGTCTAAAGAGAAAAAGAATAAAAAACAAAAAACATAAAGGAGAAGAGTGAGGAACCTGTAACAATAGCAGTGTGTGTGAGGCCAGTTCTATCGATCCCTTTCCCTTCAGTAACTTTCTCGATCGGCAGTAGTAGAAGATGAAAAGGTAGTAGAAAGAGAGAGGAAAAATAACTTTCATACAATAAAAAAATATAGTATAATTATATGTACCAAAAACCGATAATATACAAAAAAATCATTATCTTAACATGTTTTCTATTAAAGATATTTATATTATATGCATACTTTCTTTTACTTTCGGTACAACTAAAAATAAGTATAAAAATTAACTTTTTATTTTATTTGTGAAAACAGCTAATAAACCCATCTCACTTTTTCTTTTTCTTTTTATTCCTTTTACTTTCTTCCATATATCATAAACGAAAATGATAGGAAAAGAAAATATAAAATGCAAAAAAAAAAAATCCTTCTTTCTTTAACAATTGTGTACTAGGATAATGAGAATAGATAGGAAAATATGATTTAATTTTGAGTTGCTTGATTTAAGACAAAAAGAACAGAAATTGAAAAAAAAAACATATTATGAGATTATTTGGTTTGGATAGAAAGAGAAGAGATCGAGGAATTAGACTAAAAATAAAAATACTATTTTGGACACCTCAACGTTCAATAAAGTTAAGTAAATTACAAAGTATGCATTCCAGGTGAACATGGAAAATTGTCTCAATAGAATGCTTAAAAGATTTAACCACTTTAGCATTCTGAATTCATTATTCGAAAGGTCAACCTATTCAACATACTACTTGGGTATTTTACTCTATCAAAGTCAAGCTAAAATCCCAAAGCTTCTTGGCCAAATCCATGTCCCTTCCCTTTGAGATTGTTGGGGCAATATTACAATCTGAAAAATACTTGCCACTGATTTCCCTCACTTGTGGATGCAATGCTACATAGCATGTTGTTGCAGCTCCCTACAGTAAGGATGGGGAAGAAAGCAAATATGGAAGATCAAGTCAATAACATATGAATGCAATTATTTCAAAAACTTTTAAACTATTTTCAGGAAAGTGCTTTTAATTTTTAATTAAAAGATGTTTAAAAAATTAAAATGCATTAATATTATTGGTTTTCTAGAAGAAGAAAAATTACATGTATTTGTCATTTTAAAAGTCCCAAACAATATTAATTGCTATTTTGTCAATTATATGAGTTGGACCATAAGTTTAAGTTTGTTTGTCCAACTAAACGAACAATCTTTGGACAAGCATGCATTTAATGAATAAGCAAACTTAAATTGTTTACGAATAACTCATGTCATTTGTCTTGATATCTCTGTTCGAATATGATATTTGTTTAAGTTACCAAACATTTAATTTAATGAATAATAGCTAACTTAAATAGTTTACGAATAACTCGTTATTTAATTGACTTCAAATATCATATTTCTTTATTTTACCTGTTGGACATTTTTAAACACCAATCTACCCAGCGTATTAACTATACCTGCATAAATCAAACAGAAACGAGCCCCTTAATCAGAAACTACCATTAATCTGCATGGAAACTACTTTAATAATAAAAAGAAAAAGAAAGAAAAACTATAATATTTTTTTGTGTGTGTGAAAAAGAGTTTTTCATATTTTTGTATATATGTTACTTTCGTACAAAATGGCATGGCTCTATTTTTCTTAATTAAGGTAATATGCACATCTTAAAAAAATATTAATGACATAAGGTACGGTGACAAAATGATCATTTTGACAAAAATACCTTTATTAAATGAATTAGAATATAGTTGTAAATGTATTTGTACAAACTAAGATCTAAAGAGACATAAAATATACGCCACATGCAAGGAGTACATGGTGAAAACACATATCCAAAGCCAAGAGTTGATATTGCAATTAAGGACTTTCAATTGCAAATTAAGGTTGCCTCATGTAACATTGCTTTTGCAAAGATACTTTAAGGATTAAGAAGGTACATGCTTAAAGAATTACAAAGTCTGAATTTAATGTTCAAATTAAAACTCCCAATGTATTTAACATAACTATTGTTTTCTTTTAAAACACTATATATATATATATATATATATATATATATATATATATATATCCATGTACAAAATATAAGATTTGAACACCTAAGGCTAAAACTATGCTGAGGATCGAATTGGGCTTATTTCATTGTAAAAAATCAACTGAAACTTTTCTAAGAGATTGAATTCAAGGAAAATCAACCAAGAATACTTTATTCAGTATCCAAAATCCAATCATTTACAAAATTCCTAAACAGACCATAAATTCACACGAATAGAGAAATGTATGTGGTAGAGAAATTACCAGCCAGTACACTAGTGTGACGAAAAATATTGGTGGCAATAGCTCCCGGATGAAGAGAATTAGCCGTAATATCTACCCCATCTTGCTGATCAAGATGCAAAACAAACAAATAATTTAACTATAACATATTATCACAAACACCTAATGAGGCAACCATTTTTACTGACAAATTACAAGAGAGAGAAAAAAAGCACCAAAACAAAAGGAGAAAAGACTCTCCTCAGACTAAACAAAATTGTCTTTTGATTGTGATTGTTAAGCATTCTCAGAAATCTGATTGGCTAACTAGCTACAAAACCAACTAAAATTTAGGAGTTATAAATATAGTAACTAATAGTCAAAGACTTTTTCCCCGAGACTTGTTAACAGTTACCTTCTCAAAAGATACATATAGTTTCAACTTGTAGATATATATTAGACAATGAAGCAACATATCCTATATAATTGGCGAGAAACGCTAGCTAAGAACAAGTAAAGCCATAAATATCTGGCTAGCTAGGTAGTGAATCATGATAAAATAATTTAATTCCAATGAATATGTAGTGAGTGAGACATTAAAAAAAACATAGTGCAATATGAATGATAGTGATCTTTGTAAATTACAAAGACTAACAAACCAATATTTCAAAAACTAGACTGAACATCAAACCATAAAGGCTAATGGTTCACATATATAGTAGCATTAATAATCTACATTATTTTGAAACTCACAAATAATAGACATTAGACGTGTGAGTTTATGAAATTAAAGGATGTACAGTAGTTTGTCCACTCATATCAGATCAACCCAGATTTTCAGGGTTTCACAAATCTTTGACTTTTTCTGTATGTGTCATTTCAAGGCTAATTAAGGGTCAAAATGATCCAATTCACTTTTAAAAGAGATTGTTTAGATAAATTTTAAGCAAAAAATTAAATAATTATTTTCATAAAACTAAAAATAACTTTAGGTTAAAAAACCATATTTTAGAATAACTAATATGAGAGAGTTTCTATCAATTAACTAATACATAAAGTAAATTTTAGTTTATGAAAAAATATTATTTTTATATATTATTTTTTTTCTTTTAAAAGTGTTTATGAATAAATTTATCAAAATAGATCCAAAGTGACAATGTTGAAACAAATATTAAAAAACTTAGAATCAGGTCATAACATAGTCTGGATACATTAAGCCATAATGTAAATAACATATAATACAAAAGGAAAGTATTTTTTTTGTTTTAACCTTCGATTCATCAAGAAAAAAGATTCTAACTCATTCAGAGTTCAACCTGAATATAAATAGAATCTAACCAAGAATTATTTCTATTAAGGATTGAACTCTTACATTATCCTAAAAATTTATTTACTTTTTAAGTAATCAGCCAAAAACTTTAGATAAATTAATGAGGTATAATAATGCTAACACATAATGGCTATCAATAACCGGTTATTAAGGTGCATTAGGGTTTGGGGGGGAAACAAGAATAACAACCTTTTCTTCTACAGTATTGTATTACTCAACACTCATGGTATGGTACAATAACTGTTAGCATACCTTAAGACGTCTGGCAAGTTCATTGGCATGTAAAATGTTAGCAAGCTTTGATTGTCCATATGCAAGCCAATTGTTGTAGCTACACCAAAAGGAAACAAACTTCATGAATTATACAAAACTGATCCTTTGCATAGATACTACATGAATCACGTTTACATGCTTGATTCTAAATGCAACAAGGATTTATAAAAGTGCAAAACCTATATTTTAACTAGGTGCATCACATTTATCAGCATGTCTTTTATATATATATATATATATATATATATATATATATTTTAATCTGACACATTCTATTAGTGATGGGCAACACAAATCCATACATAGTCATGTGACACGTAATGCCAAATCTGGACAAGAAAAGTAAACTTCACAAGTTAATGATAATATTTATCTTATCCATGGTCAAGCAAATATTAGAGCTGAATTGCTAATGGTAAGAAAAATGAAGTCTCTATCATAGTTAGTCTTCAATGGATAAATTCCTAGAAGAATAAGGCTTCCTAGTTTTTGCTATCTCAATAAATCCCTTTTCCATAAATTGAAAAAAAAATATGCCAGCATAATTTATGGTAGTTTGTACTTGGGGCACTTCTTACCTTGATGGGTCATTAATTTTATCAAAAGGGATTCCTCCGCGAAATGTTAACCGATGAAGTATTGAAGAGATATTAACAATTCTTCCTTGTGTCTTGCTTTCTTGTGTTGTTTTCTTCATAGTATCTAACAACAGATTTGTTAATAGGAAATGACCTGTTGAATTATGTTAAATAAAAACAAGAGGGTCAAATTTGTTTCACATCTTAGCAGCATGTGCTTTTTTAAATTTTATGTTCTATATAAACTATTACCCTAGTGTTGGGTTTAAATCTCAAGCCAAGTCCAGCCCAATAAAGAAATAGCAAGGTTACTTCTTTTGATAGGTAAGCAGTTAATTTGAAAACACAAGAAATAGAAAAAAAAGAGGAGAAAGAGAACATTCAAATTCGCATGTTAAGAAAGACATAAATTGTTATACTTTAATCTTCTCAATCTCCTTATTTAACCGTTAGATCTTGCTAAAACTTTTACATAAAGTTCGTAATTCATTACTATTCACATCTAATGGTTGGTTTTTTAGATAGAGGCTTGTAAAATCACCAAAAATTCTCAAGCTGAACTGATTTTGAATCCGTTTTCTGAAGCAGGCAGCGGTATTACGAGAGACATTTCTTTCATACTAAGCGTTTGATCGCGTTCAAACTTTGATGAAAGGTTAATCAAATCTGTTTCTACATTCTGACCATTTGGATAATTCATTGAAGTGTTTTCAAGAGAAAGTGTTTCAACTGCAAATAGAGGTTATCAAAATTTCTGCTATGTTCTGTCTTGTTTCGGGCAGTGATATTGAGAAAGAGTTGTCTCTTTTCTCAACTGTTGGATTATCCTCAAATTTGGTCAGTGTGTTCGTCTATGCAATATGTCAATTTGACCTTTGAGATTTGTTATTTGTTATTTCTGGTGATAGGAATTAATTTCGTACAGAAACTTATTTTGTATGCTTACCTCTTGTGATGGTTTGATACAACTTTTGTTGAAGTTGTTTGTTAATTGTAATGGTTGCTTGAACTCTTTTGTAATATCACTTTATTGATAGAGAAGAATTTGGACGGAGTCCGAGATCTGTCCCATGGTTTTTACTTCTCACATTGAGAAAATTTTCCACGTTAAAATTGTGTTGTGTTATTTACATAATTATTATTTGTGCATAAAGTGTTTTAGTTGTACAAGACCCTGGAAGGAGAAATTGGTATCTTTTTCCCAATACCTAATATATAAGCTGAGACAAACTATAACGATAGAAGGGCAAAACACGAACTTCATATATCAATAATTTATAATTGCTTTCCAATTATCAATGTGTATATGTTGCTACAAACTTTCACTTTTATCCCTTTCTTAACCATCTAAATGAGAAGGAAAAAAACTACATACAAAACTTTCATTGTCAATAATATTTCTTTCCTTTCCCTAAGCTAAAGAGCCATTTGGTTTGACAGAAGGTTTTCTATTTTTACTTTATTTTCTGTTTTTTAAATTTATGCTGAAGTGAAAACAAAAAACAATAAAAAAAAAAGAAATTACTGTTTTCTGTTCAAATTTTTAAAAACAGAAATAAAGTATAAAACATAAAACATTTTCTCAAACTATACCTACCACTGATTATTTAGAAAGCTAAAAGAATTTCAAGTCATGGAAGATTAGATAGACCTCACATACCCATATGATTTGTGGCAAATTGTAGTTCAATGCCGTCTTTAGACAGTGTGAAAGGGGTTCCAAAAACTCCTGCATTGTTTCTTAGAATTGCAACAAATAAAGCAAAACACATTACTACTCTATTGTTTTCTTGAATGATCAAAAGTCAAAAATAAGATGAGGGTATATATAGATAGTTTATAACAGTTAATGTATCACACGCACACATACACATTAGTAAATGTATGGAAAATTTTGACGATGTAACCTCTAATATACTCTTACATGAGAATGTTCAATGGAAGACCAGATGAAATGAACTCTGATGCAAATTTTCGAACGGATACCATTGAACTAAGATCTAATTCCATAGCATCGACTTTAGCAGTAGTAATCTCCTTAAGTATTGCTTCTTTAACATCTTTTGCGGCATTCATATTTCTCACACCCATAATTACATGGACTCCACGCATGGCAAGTACGCGAGCAGTCTCAGCACCAATACCACTGGTAGCCCCTATTGTTGTGTCATGCAATAGCAACAAGCATATACAAATTAAGGTGAACAATGTAAAAAATTGTAAAAATTTCACTGAGAGAGTTTATTTTTGTTTAGAAGGTGAGAGGAGCCGAGGACTAACAATTTCTACTAAACCCAACCTCCTTTGATCCAATATTATGAATCTACCCATATATGTCTCATCTTGAATGACAGAATTATGAATTATTTTGGCTTTATTACTTTTTTGGTGCTACTATTTATTTATTTTGTTCAATTTCGTCTTACTACATACAAATTAAAAATTCAATCAAATTCCATTATTTTTAAAGAGCCTCAAATATAGTCATTTTCTTAATCTTTCTTTAATATTTTTAAACATTCTAGACTCTCACAATATATATTATTTTTTCCTTGTTGAACACATAAATACTTAGAAGAAGAAATACACACTTTAAGCACTCTGGACGTGAACACTGATAAGTGTTGTGAGTCATTACTTTTTCATTAATTTTACATAGCACTTCATCTTAATTGTCCCTTAATTGATGCTTAATTTGAGCTTTTTGTTAAGATTTACAATTTTTCTTAGTTCTTAATCCACCGTGAATAAAACAGGAATAATGTAGTTTTGGTGGTGTTTTACAGAGTTTGATGCATCAATAAGGAAAGAAGAATTTTTGGATTGATGCAGCTTGCTTTGCACACTTGCACACACTTAGCGCGTCAGAGCCAACTTGGAAGGCCACGTGGCAGGCACATGTAGGCTTTTGGGGGAAAATCTGAAACTTGGTATGTGTTGAGGGAATTGTTCCCACTGTCAAAGATTTTGGCTAAGCGGACACCTCAAGCTTAGCATACAGGCACTTGAGCAAGTTTTTGCACGCACACTTCCAAAGTTGGGTTAAACACACAAATCATTATGCATAAATGACAATGCAACCTTTCTGAAGATATTTAAACCCTGTATTCATTAGGATTGAGGCTAGATCGACCTAGGGTTTTGAGAGAGGCAAAAACCATTGTGCCATTGGCTTTTTTCATTGTTCTTCACTTCTCCTCTTTCTTCTCTTCTAATTCTCCATTTTTCATGCTTCTCATGTCTATGTGAGGCTGGTTTTTCTCATAGTAAGGGATTTGGTGTACTAACAACTCACATGTGATTACTTTCACTACTTAATTAATGAATATTCAATGATTTTTATTTCTCTATTTTTAATATTAGTTTGTGGATTGATCAACCATATGCTTATCTTATAGTTTTCTTTATCATTGAAAAATGATTTGAGTTTGAAAATGGTAACTAATAGGTGTCTCTTTTGGGGATAGAGTTATATATATTTATTAGTCTCCAAATAATTCTTGCTCATATCAAATCACTTAACTGCAATTGCTAAGGGATTAGAAGTGAGGTTAAGAGATTTAGCTTCTATCATTTGAGGGATCATGGTTAGAAAACCATAGTGAGTCGAGATGACATTGGAATTGATTAGATAGGGAAAAAATGTTTTATTGTTGAGATGTTGGTCTAATATCATCACGATCCCCAACTATTCCCCTCAATCATTGTTTCCAATCTTCGCACTCTAGTAAATCAACACTAAATGTCTTCATATATATATTTAAGTGTGCAAACTGAAACACGTAGAATAACAAAACGAGAGAATCAAATAATTAAGTTACTAACCTGTAACAATAGCAGTGTGGCTAGTGCCATCGATTCCTTCAGTAACTTCCTCAGCAGTGGAAGAAGATGAATATGCAGTACCCCCTTTTTTGCAGAAAGACCACCACATGCTGTTGTTTTGTTCAGTACTCTCTCTATAACGGGAAAAGAAAATATTAAAAACAAAAGGGTTATCCCAATATATAATCTACTATAGTATAGTAGTCTTTATGAACACGCCTGCCATTTATAAAAATAAAAAAAAATAACACAGTTACCAATAGGCATGGTCGCATTGAAAGTTATCCCAATATATATAATATATGCCAAAATTAATCTATGCTCTATAGATATTGCTTAAGGAATTTAGAATAAAAATATTTGTATTAAGAGACAAAATTATATTATTCATGACTTTTTATATTTTTATAATTTATATAATAAATATTTTTCTTTTAATCTTTTAACTAATATCTTAAAATATTAGTTAAAAAGACCCATAATATATAATATATGTAATCTATAGAGTAGTATTTATGAAGACATCTGTCTCATAATTAATGGCGCGAAATGGAGCTACACTAAAAAAGTTTCAGTCATTAAATTACACGAATGGCTCAAATCTTGCTCCATGTCCTCCACATTATCAAAAACACGTTGAAATAGTTTAATTCATATTTACAAGTAATGAGGGCATTATCTCCTCCTAGAAAGGTGAACCATGCTCCACTTTGGCATATGTGTAAGACAATCAATACATCCATCCATATATAGACATTAATTACAGGTTTTATCTTCAAAACTCTACAGCGTACACAAGACAATAAATAGTCGCAGAAAACACAAACCTTCCACAGTTCCACGCCTTTTAGAGAGAGAGAGAAATCTACTAGTTCAATGAACCCTTCACACCTCAAAACCTGAAATTGGTATAAGGGGGAAATAAATTAAGCCCGGCCAACCGTACCCCTCACTGTATGAAATACTAAAAGGGCTACAATGTTAGTGTAGTATTAGTATTAAATATTTGATATAAATCATTTGAGAATTTATTTATTAAAAATATAAAACTTTTTTTAGTAGATAAATTTTCAAACAGATTCTATATAGAGATACCAAGATCGAAGCAATGATTTTAAAATAAAAAGAAAAAATCATTAGTGTTAAATAAATTAAGATTTAAATATATTTTTAATCTTTTAAATTTGACTAATTATTTTTAGTACTAAAAAAACTGTCTTTATTAATTTCTCAAATTTTTGAAAAACTACACATTTATTTTCTCTTTTATTATTAATAGTGTTATAATTTGTGATAATTTTTCATTTTTAGAATTTATTTTTAATTTAATTTCTTTAAAATGATTTATACTGAATGCAGTTATAATGCTAACAGCAACAATAATAAAAATAATAGTGCAAGTAATGGTAGTGTTGATAGCCTTAGTAGGAATCGGTATTTTTATTTGTTTATTTTGAACGAGAGATATTATAGAAAGCGAAATTTGGTAAACAAATAAAAAATATTTATTTGAAAAAATTATTAATAAACTATACATTGATGAACTTTTATTAAAACACTACTACAAAATGTACATATTACGACAGCTAATTTACGACGGTTGCCTGAAAACCGACCTAGTAGAAGAATCGGTGGCATTTTTGTAACACTGATACATTAACGAAGTCGGTTAACAGAAAGACCGTCGTTGTTGATGACCATTCAAATACGGTTATGCTAAAACCGACCTTATATTTGAAGATTCAAAGTCGGTTGGACTAATAACCGACTTTGATTATTTTTAAATTAAAATAAGAATCAATTAAGTTTCCCCGCCCCTTGTTTTTTACAAAGTTTTGAACCACTTCATCTTCTTCGAACTCCATTGAATCACCAACAACACAGTACCATTAGCCAACCCAACACTGCCATGGACTCAATGCTGTAAATCCAAAGCCAATAGAGGGTAAAATAACCAACACCAGAATTTTTGTACCCACTACTTCATTGGCTTCAAACTCCAACCTAAGTCATCCACGGTCCACCCCCAAATCCCAAATCCCCTAACCAAATCTGCAGCAAAACCCAACCAAAAAGCACCGGAAACAAATAAGAAGCCAACAATCACTCCCATGTCGTCCACTGCGCCGCCAGCAACCCCGACACAGCATCTCCCACATCCGCAACCACAAACACCACCGCGTCTCCCCCCTCGTCCTCGAAGACCTCTACCCCACCGGCTCCATTCTCCCCCTCACCTCCCTCATCCAACTTCGCATCCTCAGCCTTAAACACAACCGTTTCGAAGTTTTGCATAAAAGTGAAACCCACGGGGCAGCGCCGAGAATGGGGGTGATGGTTTTGATTATTATTGTTCTCGGCGACGTGTTGGGGTTCAACGACCACTGTCAGTGTGTTATCGCCGCCGCGTCCACGAAGATGATGCTAACTTCCATCAGTTTGTGGATGATTGTTTCCGACGGCGAGTACAAATAAAAGTCTATGGGGTCAGGGAGCTAGGGTTCGTTGATTTTCGTTTATTTTCTTTTGGTTCCATCAGTTTGTTAATTCACATGCAATTGAACCTCAGGTTTATGTGCTGTTCTGCTTTTAATCTGTTTTAGTGTTTAACAATTAAAACCCATTGTGTGATACCTACTCATTATGTGGTTGTTGCAGTCACTCGTAGAGTTTTTTGGTACATTGTCTAAAGAATGGGCATTAGAGTGCATGAAAGACTTATTGTTGTCCAATCTAAGGGGCAACCTACAGATCATTGTGCAGGTATGGTGGTGTCATTGTTTTCTATAACTTGAAACTTCTTAAATAATTGTTGACAAAGCTTTCGTATTTGTGTTCAGGTTGCTAAAGAATATTGTGAGCAATTGGGCGTTGATGCCTGCATAAAACTTTTTGAGCAATTTAGGTCATATGAAGGACTGTACTTTTTCCTTGGATCATACTTGAGCTCCAGGTAATTCTTTCATTTAGAAAAAAAAACTTATTTTTCTGTTGGTAATAGACCTCATTTAATTGAGATATTGTCCAATTCCAATGTATTTCTGCTGATGTATGTTCCTCTAAATAATATGGAACAGTGAGGATCTTGATATTCACTTTAAGTACATTGAGGCAGCAGCAAAGACTGGTCAAATCAAGGAGGCACAAGCATTGTTTGATGGGGTGAGGGTGAAAGATGTGTCTACTTATAATTCCATCATTGGGGGATTGGCTTTGCATGGTTTTGGGCATTAATATTTGTTGTACTTAGTGTGGCTACCTTCATATTTATTCCATTAAGGTCCTACCTTTTTGCTGTAGCTGGTTCTAAGTTGATAAAAAGGATTCGACTTACGTGTTTTGAGAAAATAATTCAGATGGAAATAGGTTGGTTTGATAAAGCTGAGAATTCAAGTGGAGTACTTGGGGCAAGGCTCTCAACTGATGCGGCTTCTATTCGAACTTTGGTTGGGGATGCTCTTGGTTTATTGGTTCAAGATATTGCTACTGCAATTACAGCCTTGGTAATTGCCTTTGACGCAAACTGGCAGCTT
>PYAF01000715.1:156841-200067 GCA_007407185.1 Glycine tomentella | reverse complement strand
TGTTTTCCGTGAAAGTTGTTGTCCTATCTTTGTCTCGATCCCACATATGAAGGTTTTTACTTATCTGAATTGTTGATGACAATGTCTTTGCTAGTATCTCGGATAAATTAAAAAATTGTTCTTCTTTCTCTTTAAAATAAAACAATATAGATAATTTGAGAGATGAGCTCATCACACTATTCTAGCATTGAACAATTCCATTTCTTAATTTTCAGGTATTTTTTGCTCTCTCTATGGCAGCTATAGCAATGTCACAATCTGGCTTCATGACCCCTGCTGCAAGTAAAGCAAAAAATTCTGCTGCTTCTGTATTTGCTATTCTTGAACAGTAATCAAGAATAGACCCAGTGATGAGTCTGGAATGACACTGGAAGAAGTGAATGAAGAGATCAGGTTCCACCATGTCACTTTCAAGTATCCAACAAGGCCTAACGTTCTTGTATTCAAAGATCTTTCATTGAACATTCATGCAGGAGAGGTAACTAATCAAATAATCTATTGGTTTGATGCATAAATCTCACCATAGGAACAAGTGATTCTTTCAGACAACCTTTCTTAAGGGAGAATCTAAGAGTTTGATTACACTAATTGCTCTAGTAGGTGAAAGTGGAAGTGGAAAGTCATCAGTGATCTCATTGTTACAAAGATTTTATGACCCAGATTCGGGGCAGATTACACTGGATGGAACAGAAATCTAAAAGCTACAAAAATTTAGAATATGCTATTTCATAGTACAATACATGGGTAGAAGAAAACGAGAAGAAAGAAAAGGCTAAACTGGTTGATTAGGTCTATGAAATATGCAAATTTCAATTGATCAAAGGTCACAGAATGAATATTATTGATGCCTGCGTTACTAAGGACTAGGAAAAAGTGATTAAGAGCTTATATCTGAGCATGTGATACGCTATTTCTGGTTTTTATGGTTCCAATTGATCTGTTATTTGGTTAAATTTATACACCTACTTAACAAGAAAATGCATTGATTTAATTATTGAGAAAATTAAATCTTGTTAAGGCTTCTTGTTAAGGCTTCTCAGCATTTCAAGCCCTCTTGGTGTCTCCCAAGTGACCAAAACTGAACTAGCAAAGAGAGCCTTGTTGCTGTTGCAACTGCTACCAAGGTATGTTCTAGTTTGAATCTGGTGATATTGTGGTAATAGTTCAGAATATAGTTGTTGATTGATATATCATATACTTGTGATGTGTTGGATGGCTGGCTTTGTTAGGGTTCAACTCAATGGATAAATGTTTTATTAGGGTGTGGATTATTAGATTGTTGAGGTAAACTGAATAGGGGCTAGTTCATCATAACGACAAATTGTTCATACATGGCCACACGTTGAGAAATAATGCTAAAGAAAAAGGAAAACTTAGGTTATGTTTGAATAAGCATTTACACACCGTTTGTTGCATAGTTCTTAGAGAACCACTTATCTGAAACCTAAATTTTTCACTCCAGTAATTGGCCCAAGAGGGAAAATTCATATATATAATGCTAGTTGGAGAGACATTTGTGATGCTATACATTCTGATGCTATAGTAACTTTTTGTAAAATATATATGTATAGGATATGTATTGGATGTTATCATACAATGCTAATGTACTCTGCCAAAGGCTTCTCAAATATCATAGGCATTGCTATGTATTTTTTTTCTGCCAAGATTATTTTATTATGAAACAATTAGTTCCAGGTGAAAATAATGCCCACACGTTTAATTTTGTATAGGAAAAAGACATTGTTATAGGAAGAAAGGGAGAGTGTAAATAAAAGAGAAAGATGATTGAGGTAAAAAAAAAAAAAGGGAGAGTGTGCAGTTAATTTTGTATAGGAAGAAAGGGAGAAGTTAAATGGTGTGAAGAAAATGAAATCTAGAGAAATATAATAATTACTTAATGAAAATGAAGGGTAAAAGTCTCTAACAAAAAGTGGATACAAAAATGGGATATCCCAAGCTATTTTAATAGTGCCCCTGTTTTTTCTATTTTTTCGAACCCCCTTTTTCTCTTTTTCCTCAATTAATAATGCCCCCTATATGTATAGAAGTTTAATTTGCATCATAATTATTGGATGACTTTGGCTTGTTCTTTACCTACTTGATTTATAATTATTTTTAATTTTTAGGTTGCTCCACTTATGATGGACCTCCTTTTTTTCAGCTTCAATTTGGGATAAAATCTTGTTTCCATGGGAGTAGAGGATGCGATGAATTCCTTTACAGCTACGTAACTCTTCCTTTCTATGCTCTTGTGACACAGGTAGTTTAATTAATATCAATTCATCCCACAAATAACTTGTTTTTTTTTTATTTTCAAATTTTTATTCATTTTCAAGGAGAAAGAAAGAAGGTGAGCATTTGAACTCTGCAGCTCTCGGAACAGCACTAGTTTTCCTTGTCTTACGTATGTCTTTTTATTCGCTCATGATTGATTACGTTTATTTCTTTGATTTTTTCTTGGCTTGCGTATGCCACTTTATATTAAATTAAATTAATTTTTGGCCCCCTTAAATTTATTCTGAAGTTTGACAAGAATTGTGCTAATCAAGTTTAAGTGAAATTGATATGCTTGCTAATAATGACTGAAAGATTCGAAAATTGGCAATAGTTTTTACTTTTTAATGTTTAAACTTATTAGGTTAGGTGATTTTTCTTCAATGAAATGCATGTAGTTTGCTTTGTTCTATGATTTATTTTTCAGTTTTGAATTTTGATCTTTTGATCATAGTTTTAATTTTTTGAACAAAAATAGAAGGTGAAATTATCAATATCAAATATAAGTATTGAAATTGTAGTTATTATATGAGGACTTAAAATAATTTACTTTGTTCAAGTAAATTGAGTTAATCAAATATATTTACTTTATATTAAAATAATGATCCTACTTGGATATATATGTGTCCACGTAACTGTATTCTTGTTATTCTCTCTCATTTTTTTGGGATAAGTCAACTATATTTTACGTTGGGTCTCATCCTTTTAATTGCTTCTACTCTACAATGTATAACATTCAACTATGTCATCACCTATACATAAAAAAGTAGCTACCCTTATAGTGTGCTTGCACTTACGTAATTTTTGGATGGAAAAGCTTAAATATATTTTTTATTTCATAAGAGTAGCAATTTTTGGCAAGATATTTGTGCAGCTTGGGAAATTTTAAATAGAAATATAATATAATGTGGAATTGCGAATGGTGTTATTAATACTAATGAGTATTTATTTTAATTTCAGGTTCCTACAAATGCTACACTTTTTAGTATTTAAATAAAAAGTAATTGGATTTTGTTATGGGAGTGTGGTTTCTATCACATGGTGGAGTAGGCTGGTCCAACACAATTAAGTAATGTGGACATGTTAGTGTGATAACTCTTATCCTTTGTAATCACTTTTAGCTGGGTGGTACAGCCATCAAAGTCTTAGGATTTTAGAGCTTGTACTTTCTCTTAAACTTTGCCTACGTATTCTTGCTTTGTGAACTATAATTGTTAAGTCCTTTAGTGATTTGCAAATGTAGGCTTGGGATGACATCTGAGATTAAAAAAAAAAATAAGTTTTCCTCCTTGTAAGATGTGATGTGTGCACAAAAGAAAATAACAAAGATTGGTGCTTGTAAGATTAATTTTATATAATATTGTTTTACTTTTTAATTTATATTTTTACTTGATAATAATTAAAAAAACTTGTTGCCTATGATTTAATCTTGGATCCATTTAAATTGCAGTCAAATTGTTTCTTGAATTATATGGTGAAGAAATAGGTGCATTTCACTATTTTGTTAATTAATGG
Organism: Glycine tomentella; assembly: GCA_007407185.1. Taxonomy (NCBI): domain Eukaryota; kingdom Viridiplantae; phylum Streptophyta; class Magnoliopsida; order Fabales; family Fabaceae; genus Glycine; species Glycine tomentella. Next base: position 196,278 of record PYAF01000715.1, on the reverse strand, counting down.
GTTTTTTTTAAAAAAAAACGGTTCAACGAAGTCGGTTATTATAAAAAATCGACTTTGTATGGAAACTTTCTAAGTCGGTTCTTCAAATAATCGACTTTGTAATCTATCCTTCGAAGTCAATTATTTAAAAAACCTGTCTTTGTATGGAAGCTTTCTAAGTCGGTTCCTCAAATAACCGACTTTGTAACCTATCATTCAAAGTTAAAAAACCCGACTTTGTATTGATGCTTTCTAAGTCGGTTTTTGTAATAACCGACTTTGTATGTAACCTTTCTAAGTCGGTTTAAAAAAAAACAAATTTTAAAAAATATATTTCGAAGTCGATTTTTTAAAAACCGACGTTATTGCCTTGCATATTTTACGACGTCTAAAATAAAGTCGGTTTCAAAACCGACTTCGTAGGGGCTAAATAACCGACTTTAAATCATGATGTTGTAGTAGTGAAAGCATGTAATTAATTACTTTTAATCGTGTGCAATATTGCACACATTCGAAAAGTCAAAATTCCCCTGTATTTGTAAATACAGTGAAGCATACGTGTCAAATATTTGTTATATATGTCATCTGGAGCCTTGTTCATGTTTTGAGGGTTGGCCATTAGGCCTACCTGTTTGGACATTATTATTGCTAAAATTTCTCAAGTTTGTTTGTGTCTTTTTGCTTGAAGTTTCTCTCCCCTTTTTGGCACAAAGAAGAATAAGCATAGGAGTTGCCCCAATGCTTATTGTGTCTACACAATTTGATAATCAGACTAGGTGGTTTGCAGTAAAAAAAAAAAAAAAAATCAGACTAGGTAGTTTAATGAAGGAAAATATATTATTTTCATCCCATAATAAACATTGTGTAAAAAAAAGTTTTAAAATAAGTGTTATTTTTTTCATTATAATACTAATAATAGGTTAGTTTCATACAATTATTATTTTTTAGTTTATTCATTATAACTGAATATATAAAACTAATTATATATATATATATATATTATCTTCAAATTTCAAACATCTAATTTCACTTAACATCATATCTTTTCAAATCTATTTTTTTCAACATATTTAGTTCTAACTTAAATTTCAATATTTTTTTTTTCAAAAAAATTATCAATAATTAAAATAACAACATATCACAATATAAATTATTTATTATAAATCTAAAATATAATTTTTAGTTGTATAAAATAAATACATATTTTCTGCAATGTACAAGCTAAAATACTAATTATATATACTCAAGAAACTTGAACAAGTTTTATTACATGTGACATCAACATAATTGTTGGATATCACACCTATTTATGTAGTATGTCATCTAACGGTCTTATAATTGTTCCCTCCTTTTATGAGGGTGTATGTGCATATGATTGCTCTCATATGTGGAGGGACAATGCTTGTTGTACGTACCCTAATCACATGCTAGAAGGCTCTAGAAATTTTCATCTCTTGAACAATTAATTCATAATAATGTTATGGTTTCTTAAGTTGACATGGTCTCACTCTCAGTAGTTTTTGTAATCTCAGCCATTCCCAACAACTCAACCTTTACTTTATGTATCTCAATCGGCCAGACAAATCAGATAGTTCACAACCTCTCAAGCGCTAATTAAATTTGAAAGGGCGTGAGAGTTTATCATAGTTAATTAGTCTGTCTATCTAATTATAAACCCTCAGCTGCTAAACTTGAAAGTTTTGTGGACTCTTAATTATGATCGACTTGCCTGATCAATCTGTCCATTATAAATTAAAACACTAAGCTATAGAGAGGCATAGAGCCCAAAGGATCAATGGAAATTCATTAAAAACTACAAATGTCACAGTAGTTCTTATTTAGTCATTAAGGAAGTATATGCCATCTGCATTCACAACTTCTCATGAGTCATGGGCATTGTTGTCAATTATTTTCATGCTGAAATCCCAAAGTTTCTTAGCCAAATCAGTGTCTGTTGCCAGTGAGCTTGGTTTAGCCAGATTACTATCTGAAAAATACTCGCCACTAATTCCCCTCACTTGTGGGTGCAACGCTACATAGCATGTTGTTGCTGCTCCCTACAATGAGAATGAAAAAGGAGAGCATGGAAGATTACAAGGATCCCAAATTAAATATTGCATCTTTGGATTACTTTTTAGATTAAATAAATAATAAGTAATAACAGTGCCCTAAAATTTATATTCAATAGATCAAACTAGGTTTAAATTACCTGCGGGATACTTTTAAGCAGATAATTTCCAAGCATGTTCATTAGATCTGCATGAATTAGACAAAAACATAACCATACAACTCAATTATTGTTATCATTTGCATGGAAAAATATTGACCAAGATAATTTTATCGACAATATATAAGTTGATGTTGCAATTAACTAAATTATAAAGGATGCTACTCCAAGTGAAAATGGGAAATTGGTTCAATCCATGGATAAATGCTTAAAAAGTTTGATGTTGTTTTAGCGTGTCTGAATTCAATATTTAAAAGGGCCAACATATTCAACATAACCATTTGTCTAATCTGGTTAATTGGAACACCTAGAATTATGAAAGAGGAACCGGATCTCATTACATTCTGAACTCGCATAAAACTTGAAAAGGACAATTAAAAGAATATGGTGGATGATGCAAAATACTTTATTTCCTCCATCCTATGATAAATATCGTGTAAGAAAAAAAAGTTATAAAATAAATTTATTTTAATTTTTCTATGTAATATTAATTAGTTTTTTATTTATATTTCAAATAATATTTTTTAGACTATATATTACTGTTGTGGTACATCGATTCCCACAAAGAAAGATTATTAATAACATGGTTACTTTTATAAGGTTACTAAATTATTTCATCTATATAAAATTTTTTGAATTGTATAGAAAAATTATGGATCATACTTATTATACGGCAGGAGCATTTAGTATAGTATCACAAATTTTGAGATCTGCAAAATTTCCAGACAAACCATAAATTCATATGAATGATGCAATATGTGGTAATTACCAGTTGGCACAGGGCCACTACGCTCTGGATTATAAATGTTGGTGATAATAGCTCCTGGATGAAGAGAATTTGCAGTAATGTCTATCCCACCATCTTCCTGATCATGATGTAATGATTAATATATTAGATATATCATAGACAACTAATGTGGCAAAATCAAAAAGGCCGGTCATCTTTATTTACAAATAGAAGGAAAGGAAAGTCATCAAACAGGAAAAGAGAGAGAAAACAATGTGAAAAGTAAACGTGGTGATATGAACATATGATTGTTGTTCCTAGGAATGCATAGTATGAGCATTTCAAGGACATTGAAGGAAGGACAAATACTAAAACTCAGGACTAAGAAAAAATGGTCATTGATAATCAAACAAATATTTCTGAGAAGTTAGTCAAGAATCATCTATTCCAAAGAAAAGCTTAGTTTCAACTAATTAATAAGTTATAAGCAACATTTCCTTCGTAAATATAGTAAGATATAAAAGGCATTATTAGAGTATTGTGCAGAAGACAAATACTGATAAAAAATAATTCCAAAAAGTTACATAAATAATATGCATGATAACATACAAGATTCCTTTATTCCTTTGAGCAATGAACACAGTATGATATAAGAACAAAGTTGGTACAATGCAAATTTCATATATGCAAACAACTTTGTTTTTATCAACAAATTAATTATTATTTTTTTATTTTTTGTTAACAAGTGAAATTGAACTTGTCATCTTTCTCTTCTTCTTAACCACTCAACCAACCTTATATCTTTTTATATGCAACTAACCTAACAATATCAAACCATTAAAAAATTGGACTAAACATGAAACTAGAACGTTCATCAGTTCACAGTTTAGATAGTTATGCCAGATTGACCATTGAAACTATCTAAACTAAAAAATAATATAATTTTGTTTTAAAGTAAAACAATAAAATATAGGATAAAAAAAGTAGTAAACATATATAGTCAGACAGAAAGAACATATAGATAGAATCAGAAATAGGAGCTATCAAAACATTTGTGGAAGCCGAAAAGTCATGAAAAGAATAATGTGCAGGTTCAGAATTTGTTTCTCACTAATCAGTCAAAATTAAGTTTAGAGAAATTAATTGTAGACAACATTGCCAACTCTTAATGGCATCAATAACATAACCAACTACAAACATAGAATTATGGTAAAAAAAAGTATTACCCACACTTTCTCATAATAGCATATTAATCATTTTAGAATACAATAAATATTAGCATACTTTAAGAAGTCTCGCAAGTTCGTTGGCATGTAAAATGTTAGCAAGCTTTGATTGCCCATATGCACGCCAGTTCTGGTAACTGTACAAAAATTAAAAAAATCAAATATATATACATTATATTTTTCCTCTCCATAGACACTATAGGAATCATGTTTGCATATGCTTAATTCTAATTTCTACATACGATATATTGTTCACATAAGTCTACCAGACAATAACTATATCCAAGTGCATCAAATTCTAAATCATATTAGCGGGTTTTTACATGATACCTTCTACAAGTGACAGACCACAAATGTGTGCAAAGCAAGTTAGTAATGTGATATAGGGACACAATAAATGAATAAACAAACTTGAGATTGGCAATATTAATATATGTTTTTGGTTTTTTAATAATTGACACATAAAATTGAGCTGAATTTCCCAATTGTAATAAAATTGAATCTCCAGAATAATATGTCTTCAGGGTCATTACCTTGATTCATCATTAATTTTATCAAAAAGGATTCCTTCAGGATATGTATATTGGTGACCATCAGAGGAAACATTAATAATTCTTCCTTCTTTATTGCTTTCACTTGCAGTTTTCTTCATAGTATCCAACAAAAGATTTGTTAAAAGAAAATGACCTGTGGAAAAAGAATCAAGTTCACTTTTTTTTATTCTTCCTTGTTTGAATAAACTTAAAATTAAAAAAATGAATTAAAGTTTTTTATAAGTTAAATTAACCTATGCAACTAACTTTTTTTACAAGTTTTATCATAGAAGTTGAAGTTCACAACCCGATTTTAGCTTATCCAAGAAGTTTGATTTATTTTACCGCTATTTTTTCTTCTATAAGTGTTTGTCAATAAATTTATCCAAACTAGGTATTATGTATCAATAATTATAATCCCTTTCCCTTTCGAGAGATACATTTGCTGCAATAGACCAATACTAACAAGCATCTTTCATCCTTAATTTATTTCTTTGCTTTAGAAAGAAAACAAATCACATTCCCTACACTCCCAATAAACTTCTTTGTAGCATTATAGTTTTTCCCCACCTTCCCCTTTTACACTGGAAAGCTCGTAAAAGATTCCATGTTACCAAATATAGGACATTTCTTCATACCTAAGTGATTTGTAGCAAATTGTAGTTCGATGTTGTCTTTGGACAGCGTGAAAGGGAATGCGCTTATTCCTGCATTGTTTCTAAACAAACAAGAAAAAGATTATTGCTCATGTATTTCTTTGAATGGTCAAAATTAAGGTATATATACATACATATATATATATATATATATATATATACACATGCGTGAGAGGATGTGTAATAACTAATATATAAGAGAGTAAATTATATCATAAGAGAGTCTGAAACAACATAAACTTTATTAATATTATATGAAATTCATGTTAGACTTATTAAATGAGGGTCCTACTGTCAATTCAGAGAGACGTAAATTGGAATCAATAATAAATAAATGTACTGTAAAGGAACAGCTGTTAAGTTTTAGGGAATGTATGAAGAATAGAGATCGTAACTATGAGTCTTATTAAAAAGATTATTCATTGGCAGAAAAATTATTAGATGGTATTAATCCACCACGCATTTATGATCTCACCCAATCTTTATACAATATGCAATTGAGATTTTTGATTTTAAAAAAATAAAATTAACAACATTCAATTATGTGTTATATGAAAATTGGTTTGGATCATAGTAGTTCAAAACCAATAATTTCTTGTTAACAAGCATATGTAAAAACATTAAACAATGAAACCTATAAGTACCTTACTTACATCAAGATGTTCAATGGAAGACCAGATGAAATGAACTCTGATGCAAACTTCCTAACGGATGCCATTGAGCTAATATCTAACTCCATGGCATCAACTTTGGCTGTGGGAATCTCTTCAAGTATTACTTCTTTGATAGTTTTTGCTGCAGTCACATCTCTCGCGGCCATAATCACATGTACACCACGCAAAGCAAGAACTCTTGCTGTCTCAGTGCCAATACCATGGGTTGTTCCTGTCATTATAATGTCCACCAACAACAAAAATATGCAATTAAGATTTTAAGAGCACGTATGTGCATGATATATACTACAAGCATCTAGCACATAGCACATTAAAACATAGACACATTACAAGAATTACTTATAATTTTTTATAGATGAAGTAGTATAGCAGAATATATGAATTTGGTTATAGAAATAGAAACTTCTATATAAACTTCAACATTTCAAATTTTCATTGTTCTTCTTCCAATGGCCTAGCCAAGTTTTGTGACTATTATTGCGGCATTAAATGGGGTCGCAACGTGTACAAGGCACCATGTTCATATTAAAATAAAATAAAGGATATATTAGCTTTTTAAAGGAAACAAATATAATTTTTCAAAATAAATGAAAGACTGATTTGAATTCAAATATTGCTTTTATAGTTTAATTTCTACACTTATCTTATATTCCTTGTTAATTTTTATTTTTCATTGAATTATCTAGGACCTATATCTAAGGGTAATTAAAAATGGGTGTAGAGTAAGCTACAGATTTCAATCTCACCAAATCGGATTGGAGAGATGATTCATTCGACTATGATGTTTTATCAACTATACCAACGTATTCACACACACACACACACAAAAAAAAAAAAAAAAAAAAACCCAACAACAACAACAACTATACCGACGTATACTCTATTTTTATTATCCGGATCTCATTATTTATCATATTAATTTTTTCTTCTCTTTTCTTTCTATCTCTTCTCACTTGGGATGTATACACCTATATCTGTCAAATAATCATTATTCATTTGAACATCGTTTTTTATTTTTAAATCCATTTGAACATCTTGAAGCCAAGGAGAATATAATTACCATTGTATCACTTTTTTACGTATATTGGGAAATTATTAAAAAGAAAAAACACTTTTGAGATACTGTTTTTTAAAAGCTTGTTTTCAGAAACTACTTCTATTAACTTGTAAAACATACTAAAATTACATCTAATTAAGGGGGAAAAAATCTTGAAGAAAAGCACGAACTCAACATGCCCTTTGATTAGCTTGTTAGCATTAATGCTTTTTTATATACAAAAAGAAATTGAACAAAAAGAAGTGAAGAATAATCTTTTTTCCTGCCATAAAAAATGATTTTGAAGAGTGTGCAGGTTTTATAATATATGTGTGTATATAAGTTTTTACTATATAAATTTAAAATATAATTTTTTTTTCTCTGAAAATAAAGTATTTCCATAATCGAAAACCATAAGATCAAATCTAAAAACGTAAAAATTACTAAAATAGGTTTTAACTCTAGATTATCCATAAAGGTAGATTTCTATTTTTAGAGGATATATTGAAAGGTAGATATAAAATGCAAATACTCTAATTATTATTATTATTTTTAATTGAAAAATGAAACGGCAATCAATATATTAATTTAATATTACCGGTTAGTGTGTCACTGCAAGTATAAGATTTAAGGAAAGATTGCCTACGGGACTACTCCCATAAAGAATTTTTCTATATTTATTTTAGGCTGCGGGCTACCTACAAACAAACCGTCTTATTAATTTATTTAATTATTTATATATAATGCTATATTTATATTTCATTACAAGATAAGCCTTTATGTTTGTGTGGACAAAATACTTCGACCCAAAAATGCAATATTATTTGTGAATCAACATGCATGATGGAGAGAGTGGAGACTGGAGAATTCTTAGATTTTATTTATTGTCTTTGGAAAAGGAAAAACTGACCTGTGACAATTGCAATGAGGCCACTCCCATCGATTCCTTGAGTAACTTCCTCTGCAGTGGAAGATGCTGAAAACCCAGAAGAACCCATGACTAACACCTCACTCTATCTTTCTCTGTCTCTTTGTGACTGTGTTTGGGTGAGAACTGAGAAGTGTGGGTTCTACTTAAATGTGTTAGTTGCCGTCTTATTGATTCCAAGAATTCCACACCTGATTGGTTCAAGTGACGTGTTTTTTGTCCTTCTTGGATTATTCGTCATTCAAAGAGTATACAAGATTAGAGTGTCAATCAGTTGCACAATGTTGCTTTAAATATTGAACCAGTTATCTTGGTTCTTGGATTTGAATATATATTAGATATTAAATTACATTAAATATTCAAAGAAATACACCTGATTTATATAAAAAAGGATAAATAATCCTGTATTGTACACTCATTGTTAATTTTAGTCCTTCTATTATGAAAATGATTAGTCGCAATTATGTAAATATATTGACAATTTAATCATACTATTAAGTGCTCTTTGTTTTCGTTAACTGTGAAGGACGAATAATAAATCCAAGTAACATAAATGATTTTCATGCATAGTAATTCGTCGATCAAATTATTAGTTTTTATCTTAGACACACAATAGTACCATATGTCATTCACTCCTTATTCTTTTATCAATTCCCTCTGCAGTCCTCTTCGTCGCACACCATCGACGATTTTTAGCGACAACACTTCTTTTTTTCCTATTTCTTCTTCTTCTCCATCCTCTTCTTTGTGATACCATTGACATCCTTCACATTCTATTGAAGCTCTTGTCATACCATTCACATTATATTAGTTTTTTTTTTTTTTTTGGAATTGATTACATCATATTGACATGTTAATGGAAACCACCAACAATATGAACAAGTGCAATCTTTTGTAATTCAAAAAGCCCCATTAAGGATTCAAAAATCCTTTTGTGGTGGCATGTAATGATGGGAGAAGGAGAAGCAAGGGTAAAACAAGAAACACAAAACATGTTGTTTGGTTGTCTATGCTGATGTTTGTCCATGTTGATGGTGACAATTCACAACAAGATGATCTATCGAAGCATCATCTTGAAGTTTTGCTCATAACCCTTAATGGTGGAAAAGAATGAGAGGGAAAATAGGTGGGAGAGAGAAGTTTTCTATGACATTTTGGTCCAAACAATTATGCACTAATATGAAATGTTCTCTATACACGTTGATTTGACATATAAGCTAGAAGATGTCATGTATGCAATCAACATTAATAGAAATGGATGAAACTTGAAGATAATATCGATACATTTACATAATTTTAGACAAAATTAATCATTTTCATAATATATGTATTAAATTGATAGCGAGTATAAAGTATAAAGATATATAAAATTGGTCATTTACCAGAAAATTATTAAGAATATATATTCTAACATTTTTTTGGAACAATTTTCTATTATTGAATAATTTTTTTTGAAAATTATAAAATTACGAATTAGGCTTATTAAATAAAAAGTATCACATTCAATTTTTTTATATAAATTTTAATCAGTAATGAAAAAAGTGTTTTTAAAAAAATGTTAGGAAATCTGTTTCTAACATTTGTCTCCATCATGTTGTTAATTTAGGCTACCTTCGGCAATTTGTTTGTTTTGCATATGTCCTTGTGCCACGGCCGGCTTTATAACACACGACCACCTGTCTATGTTTTTTTTCTTTTTCTTTCTTACCTGGTAAATTAGTTTTTTTTTTAATTAAAACTAGTATTTCAAAGTCAAAATTAAAAAAATATTTATGTATTATCAATGTATTACTTTTAAAGTGAAAAAAGAATTTATATTATCACTACATAAAAATTATTTTCTTTAATTATAAAACTCAACAAATTTATCATACATGTATGAAAAGTTTATATTTTATAATTAAATGATAATGTAAATAAATTTCATATTATTAGTATATTCAAATTAAATTATTTTTTCTATAAATCGTTTTGGAAGTAGAAAATTCCAAAAAATTTGGTGTTTTTCATTTGGAGAATGTCCCTTAATAAACGTACAATCTCAAAAAAAGAAACATCATTGATCACTCACATCATTTATGTCGTTTCTATCACGGGGAGGATCATGAGACCTTGGGTCATGTTATGTTCACTTGCCCATTTTCATCGAACATATAGTGCTATCAGTGGATGATGGGATATCCAAATGACCCAACACTTGGACATTACATTATGCATCACTTCCATCAACATTGTCGTTGAATGTCAGGGACATAAGCATCGTGGGCTTGGCTCAATTAATGCAAATTAAGCTTAGGGTTTACATTATTCCTTTTATGAGTCGTATGCTAATCCATCGTGGTGCCTAAACTCTCTCTGAATTTTATGGGATTTTACCTGCAACTATTTTTTGAGGTGGTTGTTACATCTCATGAAGTCTAGTAGTAAGTTTTTCATTAGATATAAGATGGGTTGAGTGATTAAAATAAATAAAAAAGAAAAATAAATTGTAAATTTAATTTCTTATATTAATAAAAATAATAAATTAATAATTAATATTTATTAATAAAATAAAATATTGTATATGTATAAGTTGATTGGTTGAGGATGGTGCATAGGTTCTGACTTTGATGTGGGATTTGTTTTAGGCACGGGTTTGGGGTTTCATATCATATGTAGGTGGAAACATCTTATGGGATATGTTAATTATTGGGATTAGGGGGTATGCATTGTTCTGATTCTTATTTGTGTACACAAAAATTGTTGTTGGGATCATGATATTTATTTGTGTTTTGTAATGGTGCTTGGTACTAATGATACAAATAAATGAAATTTCTTTTTTGTTGATAAAAAAATCATTTTATTATAATTATTGTGTAAAGAAAAAAATTATTTTGAAATAATTATTATTTTATTTTTAATAAAATATTAATTATTTTTTATTTATATTTCTCACAATATTAATAATTAATAATAAAATTTATAAATGAATTAATGATGATATAAATTTAATTTCATAAAATTATTTTTTATCTATTTATTTTTTTCTTCTTTTATGTAAAATAACCTAAAGTGACTAGTTGACTATTATTTTGTAATAAAGGGATTACATACTAAAAATTCAAGTATTGGCAATCAGACAATAGAAACTTATATTTTTTTTTATTTGTTTTATATTTTCAGATTTTGAGACTGTAGATATATTATAAAAAATTTATTGTTAGGTATCAGTAGTGGACACAAAGAAAACATTTCACACTAAGAAAAATAAGTTTGGCCTAACTCACCGTGTATATTTCAAATAATAATAAAAAGAACCCACCTTATATATGTCCTTTTAGATATAAATATAATTCAAAATCTTTATTATATTTTTATATACATAAATATAAAATATAATAAATAACTCACCCCTAATTGCCAGACAAACAACCAACATGCTAACTCATAGCCCCCTGTGATTGGGGGATTAACACATGACTTGCATCCTTATTTAAAAAAATTATATATAAATATCTTGAATTTGTATATCTTACTTCTTCTTAATTTTATATATTTAAATTTTTTATTTTTATTTTTATAATAATAGTTAATAATTTTATTTTTAAATAGATTATCTTCCTAATTTAGGATCTAAATCTGTTATTGCCATGATCCCAGATCACTTTACAGAGGAAAGAGGAAGATACTATAGAAATCAGAAATAAATAAATTACAGAATATCCCAATTAATTTTTATAACATAGTACTATTTATGTAATTAGAAAGAAAAAATAACTCTTATCTATGTTAAATTATTATTTATTAGTGCACTTTATTTTTTTAATATTTTATTGCTTTCAATTTATCTTTTATTTATAATATATTTTAATCAATAAAAATGCATTAAAAGTATATTGCTAACCTTAATAAAAATTAAAATATAATTTATATATTTAAAGGCATTTAGTTGTTATATAATTTTATCATAATATAATTTATACATTAGTAAAATATTTATTTATTATTTTAATTATATAATAATATCCGGCAAAATATTAGTTTAATGGAACATCGTTATTTTGTTACTTTTTATTTGTATTTTAAAATTTGTGCTGTTGCAGTGTTATTGGTTCAATTTGGTTGTGTCCAATGACTTCATACTTAAGTTTGTACTTATCTGCACAGGACCAGGATTCCCTGTAGTCAGTTACATGACTGCAGGGCCCAATATTCATAATCTAACGGTTCAAGTTTTTTTTTTGAACTTATATTTTATTAACCTAAATATGTATGAAAAATAATTAACGATGAAGATTGTTTCTGCATTTATTTTTTCTAAATCACAAATATCCTTTATTAAAACAAATTTGTTCAAATCAAATAAAATTCTTTTCACATCTTTAATTAATTAATCTAAAATAATGTGACACCTATTAATTGATTTATGTGCTGGGCAGTTTATGGATTCTTTCTCCAAGTGAAGGAATCTATGTCCAACTAAACAAGTTTCACTTTCCTTTCCCTTATCCATAATATTAGGCTAGGTTAGGCTAGCTAGCTATTGCACGTGCGATGTCTCGTTCGGTTTGGTAGAGTCACGTGCCTATACCAACGGCACACGAATCGGAGAAACAAAAACAGACACCGAGAAAACGGAAAGCCCTATCTCCGTTTTCTTCTTCCATCTTCCTCTTTTTCTTCGTGCATGCCTTTCTCCATTTTCTTCTTCTTCTTCAAGGTACCTCTCTCTCTCTCTCTCTCTCTCTCTCTGTTCATTTCAGTGTTCTGTTTCAACGTTGAATTTGAACTCTGCTGGTTACGACCATTATTACGGAGTTGAGTTATCGGATGATAGTTGTTTATAGCTGTGCTTCGAGCTTTATTTGACGAGAATTTGCCATAATTTGAGTTTTATATATTTATTTTTGGTTTCGTGTTGGTGTTGCCTATGGTAGCTAGTAGCTACTAGCTAGAGTTTTCTTTCTTCGCACCAGGGTTAGAGGAATGGCACGAAACTGTGGTTTGAATTTTTCAGTTAGTTCGTTAGCTTAGTTAGGTTTAGTGGCAGAGTATTCGTGGCAATGAAGTTGCTGAAAATGAATGGTTTGAACTTTGATTTGTGGGAATTAGAGTGCTGAATGTGGCATCGCTAGGTGACTGCTTGTGTGTTTGGTCATTTGATTGGCACGGTGGTTTTGGAATGTATTTTGCGGTGTTTTTTGTGAAATTTAGTGTGCGTTTGATCCTTTTTGTTTGTGGGTTCATTTTCCATTGGTATATTTTCATTTCACACTTAACAGTTCTGGCAACCACTTAAGGGATTTGTAAGTAGAAATCTTTTATTGGAATTTGGAAATCAAGGTTGGGATGCGGGGATAGACTTTTCAATTGTAAATCTTTTATAGAAATTTTTTCAATTAACACTAAATGTTATGACTTTTTAATAAAACTTTATACTTTTGATTCCTTAACCATTGATCTAAAACCAGTTCATGGCAGCAAACTGTTTTGATAATAGTTACAGAAATGGCAAATTGTTTGTATTTATTATATGGTTTTATGATTTTGTGAAGGAAATGTTTAAAAAAATATTGCATTGTTTTCAGCATTTGGTTCAGAAAATCATGAAAATAGTATACAAAGTAAAAAAAATGTGTCATTTTTTTAATTATTATGGCAAAAATAGACTAATTACACTCTAATTATCAATGTTTTCCTTGGGTTTTCAAGTAGTAGTATTCATTGATATATAATAGTGTGTTGGTGAGGTCATAAGATATACCAGTAGTTTTTTTCTTTTAAATCTTTTTGGTATTATTTTTTGTTAAATGCTTGCAATAATGGTAGAATTTAAAATACAATTGTGATATTTATGGTAACGGAATTGAGGAAGCCGTTGCATGGTATACTCATCAATAGCCATTAAACATGCAGATTAGATACAGAGTAAACTGTTTCAATTTAAGGTCTGATTAAAATCATGATTAGCTTAATTTCATAGACTAGACTATGTTTTCTTGATGAATATATGCCTCATGGATCCCAGGGCAACGGTTTTTGCTTCACCATTTGTAATGGAAAAACTTAGAAAGGGTTTGCATTGATATTGTGGAAAGCCGAGAGTGCAATTTATAGTTATGAGTAAGTTTAAAATAAAAATATTTTCCTTTTGCTTTAATCACCTTGAAAAATAAAGAAATTCAGGTTTCTTCTGCATGTTGAGTAAAACCATATAGCATTTTGAGATCAAACTTCGTTCCTTTACTATATTGACTTTAGAATCCATTTGCCTAAGGATATGATTGGTACACTCTGGAATTGCAATTATTGAATATTGAATAATATTACATTCTCAATTTTTGATTTATGCATAAAAAAAAAACTATGTACTCCGTTACTTGGAGGCTCCACGCTATACGTAGGTAAGGGGGAGAGATATTGTATGCAGTCTTACCCTTACATATGCAAAGAAGTTGTTTCCGGATTCAAATCCATGACCAACAAGCCACCAAGACACAATTTTATCCCTGTGCCAGGGCTCAGTCTCTAAAAACTACGTATCACATTGCCCGGAGGCTCCATGCTATGCACTAGTAAAGGGGAGGGATATTGTATGCAGCCTTACCCTTGCATATGCAAAGAGGCTGTTTTCGGATTCGAACTCATGACCAACAAGTCACCAAGACACAACTTTACCGCTGTGCCAGGACTCGCTCTCTTTGATTTATGAATATAGTCAATAAATATTTCTCAATCTTCCTCTTTGATTTATGAATATAGTCAATAAATATTTCTCAATCTTATGTTGTTCACCTCTTTGTTTCTTGATTCTCATGTTTTCATGCGTGCACAAAATTTAACATTGATATAGAACTGATAAAAGATTTGCAAATGCTTAATGCTGGGACCTTGTTTGGTTATGTTTTAGGCAGAACATCACATGGTTTATTGCAATAGCACCTCCTGCTTTATCTTTTAGTACCGGACTTGTGGAAACACTACTCATAAGAATGCTGGTAGACCTGTTATTAGAATCCAGACCTAACCCACCTCATGAAAAATATTTGAAGCGTCTATGCTTTTCTTGCAAACCAAGGTTTTTGAAGAAGTGCAAAGTTTCCTTTGTGTTGTAAACTTGTAATTTCCTTGTTACTGAACTGGGAAAAATAGTAAACTTGTTACACTCGTGCCAAGGTCCTAGTTACAACCTGTGTCTGTTTTCAAATGTCTGATGCTGCTATGGCAGTTGTGAAACCTGAGGTATGGTATTATTATATTCTATCTATTTGTTTTTTCAATCCATTTAGGGTTATTTGTTGCCATGGCCTTGTGCAGATCTTGCTTTGGCCTTGTGTGTTGGTTCAATGCATAGTAAACTATTGTATTTGAAATTGCATTCTCATCTCATAACAACAGGTTTTAATGAGTATGTATTAGGTCCTCCAATTTTTTTATTTTTTTACTTCTAATTAGCACTATGTGTATGAACCATGATGCATGCTGAAGTACTTACCCTTTTTCTTTTTATTTGTAGTTAATTTTTTAGATTGTCTTAACTCTTAATTAAGTAAAAGGATTCCTCAGCTATAAAGCTTGGTCTCCTAAAATTCTTCTAGTACCTCTCTTTAGATGATCAGAGTTTCATTTAACTCTAATTTTATAATTATATCACCCATTATTATTTTTCTTTCCCTTCTCCTGCTCCATGCTGCTATCTATGTAATTAAGTATTTTTTGTTCTATTCAAAATTATTTTGCTGCCTCTAATTTTATGGAGATAGTTTTTTGTAGGAGTCCATAAGGGATTATATTTGTTTAGTCAATCTTTTTTATGTTTTAGGCCCATATGTAGAACTTATGGGTCATTAATTTTCTCAGACAAACCATAAGGCCCATCGCCCATAGAGAGTGAGCAAATGAGTTGAGGACACAAGAAGGAAAACTACTTGATGATGAGACTGTGCAATATTGGGAAGAAATTGCTTGTATTAGTTCTTTGAATTTGTAGATAAGATCACCTTAATGATGTTGGATTTTATTAGTATTAGATATTCTCTTACCTCTCTTTAATACAAATGAATGTTAGTTAGGTCTAGATACAGGAATTTTATTCAGATGGTGCAACTAAATAATATGATATATCACATAAAGAAACTCATTTCCTTTTTCTTCTAACAATAAATAGTGTGTTTCGCATACTTTCCTTTATTTGCCCCCAACTACGTCACCATCACTGAACTCTACTTCTAGATTATAATGATGACATTATCATGTTGTTCTGAAATTTAGAACATGGTAAATCAAGTTTACTGTTGTTCCCTGGGTAGCTAGTTTGTTGATTTCACTCTGCCTTTGGCATGCTTAGATGAAATCCTACATCTGGCTTCAAACTGTGGATGGTTCTATTCAGCAAGTAGAGGAAGAGGTAGCCATGTTTTGCCCCATGATTTGCCAGGAAGTACTTCAAACAGGCATGGGATCTTCCAAAACCTATGCTATATCTCTTCCACAACGTGTCAATCCTGCAATCTTGGGTTTGATACTTGACTACTGTCGGTTTCACCAAGTACCAGGACATTCTAACAAGGTGTGGAATAATTCTACTTTCATGTGATTCTTTTTACCTTGATTTTAGGAATATATATTTTTCAGTACTACTCCATTATTTGAAGACTTGGTACTTGTTAATTTTAAAGTATAAACTAAAACTACATATTCCATTGCCCGGAGGCTCCACGCTATGCGCAAGTAGGGGAGAGAGATATTGTACGCAGCTTTACCCTTGCATATGCAAAGAGGCTGTTTCCGGATTCGAATCCATGACCAACAAGTTACAAAGATACAACTTTCCCGCTGTGCCAAGGCTCGCCGTCTTGTTAATTTTAAAGTATATTTGATAATATCTGGGACATCTTTAATTTTTCTTTTATCGGATGAAATACTGGAGAGATAGCAAAATTAATAGATTAATGAATATTTGATTGTGCTACTATTTTAGGAGCGCAAAACTTTTGATGAGAAGTTTATTCGGATGGATACAAAGAAGTTATGTGAGTTGACATCTGCTGCTGACAGCCTCCAACTGAAGCCTTTGGTTGACCTGACCAGCCGAGCACTTGCTCGGATTATTGAAGGAAAATCTCCTGAGGAGATTCGTGAAACATTTCATTTGCCTGATGATCTCACTGAGGTGTGTGATGATAGCTAAAGTGACCCTTAAAGTCTGCCATCACGTTTCTTTATTTACATTTGCATCTTGACAGGAGGAGAAGCTGGAGCCTCTGAGAAACATAGCTGATGATCCACGAATTCGACTTCTAAACAGATTATATGCTAGAAAGAGGAAAGTACTAAAAGAGAGGAAGAAACTGAAGGTACTTTCTACTATTTTAATTCATTAGTATTATTGGACCTTGCATATTGAGTGTTAGTTTAATTCTTATTTATGACAAACTTCTGGTCAGACTGTGTTACAATCACACTAAAATGTTTCACGTGATTCAGGATGTTGAGGTTGAGGAGGAACCAAAAGATGAGCGTTCAGTTGAAGATCTTCTATCATTTATTAATGGTGCAGATAGAGGTATGTCATGTCTTTCTGCCTGACATCTCTTCTTAATTTCATCTATCATTGCTTTTGGTTTCCATGTGGCTATTTTATCAGATCTTTCATTTTATTTTGGGAGGGAGCGGGTGCAGATAAACAATGGAATTCTTGTCTTATTGTTAAAGAAAAGTAGATCACTTGTATTGCATTTTGTTCATCTCTGAAATACTGCATGTGATTTGTTTCCTCAGCTTTGACTTATATTGGTGCATGCTATATTTATACATCATAAATTATTTAAATCTGATGGTGACTAATTATAGTTTTGAAAGTTGCCATGAATATTGGGTTTTTACTTCTCTACTTCTATTATTATTATTATTGTTATTATCATTATTCTAGAATATCTAAAATTCATCTGATCATATCATTTATTCTAGCGTATGTTATTGTAGAATAATGATATGATGAGATAATTTTTAGATTTTCTAACAGACTGCATATTTGGGACAAAGATTGGTTGAGCCAGACCAGGTATGGGACAAAAGCCAGGGCCAGATCATGTATGGGACAGGACATGGGGCTAGACTGGAAGGATTGTGTAAGGGACAAAGACCAGCTACTTGTCTGTTACTACTGTTATTATTATTTTTTTGTTTTGTTATTATTGTTTAGATGCTTGGAGTTACTCTCTTGTTTGTGATAGAGTCTAGAGCGATTATGTTGATTTCTTGTCATTGGTTATCACATAAAATTTTCTACATTTATTCAATCATATTGCTTGTAGTAAAGTTTGCTTTAGAGTATAATAATTTGAATGCACCCTATCTTGTTTTTGCTTTACAGAGCTTACCTTGTCTAAACATATGAATTGGCAGATATGAAGGGAACTAAAACAAATAAAAATAAAAAGAAGAATAGGAGAAGGAAAGACCATGCAAAGGATCTTTCTTCAAAAAATGAAAATGAAAATGATAAGGTTAGACTCTGACACCTATTACAACACTTGTCGAGGATATGTTTATGACTTGTATCCTCGTTCTCATTGCTTAGATTACCACTACCTGTTGGTGTCAACATTATTTTTCATTTTGAACAAGAGTATTGTCTATTGTATTGAATATCCTTTTATATATTTTAGGAGTTGAATCCTCTCCCTTCTGCATATCACAATGTCTATTTTGACAATGCCTTGGAGGCCTCTGCAAGTAAACACCAAAGGATGCAAAACCTTCCTGCTATTAATTTTTCTCCAAAATTTGAATTTATTGATGGAGATGTTGACGATGATTTAGATCCTGTGATGAAAGAGGAGCTTGACAGGTTAGATACACACTTCTGCTAGTTCTTCAATTGATTAGGAATAAGTTCAAAACTAATATTTATATGTCAGTATACTTTATATGCCTAATCTTTAATTAATTGACTAATTTGTTTCTATGATTTCCTTATCTTTATGTTACCAGCATCAGTTGGTTATAGAATATCTTTTTCCTCCTCACAAGTAAATTCATTGGACCCCAGAATCTTCCTGACTGGTTTAGTGCATTTTCCATTAATTGCATTCCATTAAAATTATTATTAATCAAGAGGATTCTTGCTTAATTGAATTCGGTGTTGAATGTGCTGCATTTGTCTTATGTAGTAGTTCATTCATTTATTTAATTTTAGTTGACAACTTGTGGAATGGTCATATCAAAATATAACCTATGAAAGAGGATAAACTTGTCATCTAATTGTTGAGTGTTTTATTTTATTGTTTTCTCTTTTATCTTGCATTTAATGACTTTGTTTCTTTTCTTGTAGGGAAGTGGAAGATTTTGCACGAAGATTAAATTCAGATTGGCCTGAAAGGATGCAAATTTTATCTTTGGGCCAAGACAGAAGACTAGTACCAATTTCTATGAATAGCAATGGTTCAACGCACCTGTATACAGGTATGTTCTTTCTATCTTCTCAATATTGTTTTAGAACCCTACTTGCTGCCTTGTTTTCTATCAGAAGCATCTGAAAATTTTGCTGAGTCTGTTAGTTCTAAGATATGATTATGGACTGAGGGCTAGACTAGCAGTGATGGTATTATTGCACATGTTAATTATTTTAAGGACGTGTTATTTCATAGGGCTTGATAATGGGGTCTGCTTTTGGTCCCTGCCCTCCCTCTCGTTTTTATTGTTTTTTATATCTGTATATCAAATACTGGCAAGTTCTGAATTTAAAAATGATTGTAATTGGTTACTGATAATTTAGAAGGGCTGGGTTGAGGGTGGAGTTGCAACTTAGGTTTTAATCATGAATGATTTCAAGTCTATCGTTGGGCATGTAATGTATGCTACATATAGGTTTTGATAAAAGGTAGTGCAGCACTGGCAGGTAATTCAATTTCCAAGGTGAGTGGAAGTTAAAGTGATCTGAAAGGACGGCAGCTCAGGGTTTGCTGTTGCCTGAATCTTGGAAATGTGAACACCATGTGAGCAATATTTGTTTGTTCCTTATAGGTTATATCCAAAGTGTAGCTTTGTTTTTAAAATTTGAACATTTTGAATTATGCAAGGGGAGAAGGACAAATAAAAGAGAGACAAAGAAGTGTGAGAAGAAAAGATTAAAAAAAAAAAGAGAATCTTGGAAAGCAATTTGAGTGTAGTCGGCTCATCTACCTTGACCTTGTTTCCTTGTATTTATTCCAGTCTCCATAATTTTTGTCAGGTCTTTGAATTTTTTTTTAAATTAATTTAATTATTATTTTTGTTTATTTTTGTGGTGGTTAAGCTATAGATGAGTTGTATTTTACCTTTCTGTTGGCATTATTAACATGTTATCATTTTTAATGGAGAAGTAAGCAGTTTTTTTAAAGTGAATCTGGTCGACGTGATTGTAAAACTGGCATCCTATAATTTTGTTAAAATGATCTCATAGGACCTGTAGTCGAGTTTCATGGCGCAGTTTCACCATAGACTTTTTCTATATTTAGACCCTATTATTTGATAGAATCTTGCAGCAGGTGTGTTATATATAAGATGGGGAACTCATTTATTTGCGCACTCATTAGAAATTCAATACTAATGTAACAGGTACGAGATGACGAGAATCATTTGGGAATTACGATCGTTGTCTCAAATTTTTATTTTGCGATTGTATGATTTTTTTCCACGTTAAAATACCTTAACAATAAAAATTGCTGTCGGAAGCTTTTAGCAAAATCTTAATATAGGTAATTATAAATTTAGGTATGTTCTTTGTATCATAGAATTAATTTTGCAATGTAATTAAGATGTGTGATTAATTAATTTTATCATAGATTTACATTAGAACATGTATGTTTATTATGTGTGAATTTTAAACATTAAAATAAATGGGCATTGAAGTTGGACAGATTTTGCACTATGTCAACTCTACTAGTATGAAGTTTTTTAACATTAAAACAAATAGGCCATTGCCATGAAGATTTTTTATTAAGTAAATTACTTTTATTGACATGTGTCCATTTGATGATAATGCGGAATATGAATTTTGAAGTTTGATGTTTTTGTTTGTTTTTTTTTTCAATTATTTTCCACAACCTTTTTGCCTTAGTTGATGGGAGACCTTAGTAAGCTAAAAATTTAATGGTAGTTCCATTTTCCGGAGTTCAATACACTGGGTTGAGGTCATGACAAGGCGTTCATCGGCTGTTGTTGAAAACGTTCAGATTTAGTTAATAAATAGGATAAATATTATTTTAGTGCTTGAAAGTGTGAAGCCGTAATAAATTAGTCCTGAGAAATGAAAAATCAAATTTAGTCTTTAAATTAATCTTATAATTAAATTTATTAAATTTGTAGGATTATTTTATTATTAAGTTGTAATGTTCAATAAACAAATTGATAATAAATTATAGTTTTTAAGGACCAATTTTGACAATAAATTATAAAATTCAGGGATTAATTTATTGTATTTTTTGCATTTTCAAAAAACTAAATTTGATTTTTTCATCTTTTAAAATCAATTTGTAACTATTTCACTTTTAGAAGCCAAAATGGTAATAAGTAATACACATTCACTATGTAAAAATTATATATGTTTACAGTTATCCAATCAAATACAATTCACTGTAAAAAATAGAGGTAAAAACAGGCCAATTGTGGTTCAAGACCTTATACGTTAAAATCAAATGCATGACTATTCTAAGCATACAAAACTTCCTTCATCGGTTCTTCTCATTGTACTCGGGGGAGTAATACACCTTTAAAACTTTTGGAAGATACACTGGCAATAGGAATCCAAATAGATTGAAACACCAGTAAGCCATATTAGCCATTGCAAGTGCTTTCCCAACATGAATCCTCCAAGCAGACCCACTGTGCTCGTCATCCATCTTGTAGACCTCAATCCTAAGCCAATCCACAATGGTGAAAATCCTCCTGGCGTTGTAGAATGCTGGCACAAAGGCTCTAATAGGAGCCGAGAACCTTTGAGATGATGCCACTCCTTCCATGAAAACTTGGCTGGCCAAGAGAAAAACATGGGGTGCTGCTGCTTTGATCCCTTCCTGGTCACCCTCAAAAACACCCTCTAGAATGTAGGCTATTGGAGTGAAAAGGCCAATGGTGGCACCTATGAGGGCATAAAGTTGGAGGAGCTTGTTTTGGGGGTTGAAAACTTGGGGGTTCCTTGATGGCTGAAGAGAGGGGAAAGCCACCTTGGCTATGAAGTACATGTAAATTAGGGAGAAGAACACAAAGGCAAAGTCTTCAGGGCTAACCAAGCCACTGGCAGATAGAACAATTACCACAGCCAGGGAATTGAGCTGGTTGAAGGAGAGAAAACCCACTTTGTCTTGTGGTGTGGTGGGCTTGTTGAGATTCTTGAGTGATTGTTGGTCATGTTGCTCTTTGAAACTAAGTTCTTGTTCTTTTGGGAGGCTAATGTCACAGCTTGTTGGCCCAATACCACCTGACATGTTTGTGAAGCTATTGAGAATTAGTTAATGTCTCTGGATATGTGTGTAGATTGAATGAAGGACTAGTGCATGGGGGTGGATTTGTTTCCCTTTGGGTGTGTTTAGAATGAGATTAACAAAATCATAAGAAAGAGAAAATGAAAATATTCAGTTTTTTTTTTTTATTGTAGAGAAATTGATGGAATTGAGATTTCCTTTTGTGGTGGTAAATGCATGTAAAGAAAGAAAGTAAAAGGAAGATTTGGAAATTTTAATGATGAGTAGGTTTCCCGTTAGAGCGGAAGATGCGACTTTGGGAATGAAAATGTGAGGTACGAGAATGAAGTGCGGAAGGAGGAAGAATAGTTTAATGATGGTGAAGATAGTTGACAAATGGCAAGTTCACATGAGTTTAAGGTAAACGTTGACCGATATTGTTGTGACATCTGTCCTTGTTAATTCTAAGTTTTATTACGAGAAAATATGAACATTATATACTGTATATGTTATATTAATGAAGATTTATGAGTTACATTACATTAAACAACAATTTATAGATTACCTTAAAATACCAATTATAGATTTAAAGTTTTTAAAATGGAGTCCTGAAATTATATATCCCATTGTGTTTAAAACCCAATTTGTTTTTAATATATAGACTTTATTTTCTTAAACCAAGTAAAAAAAGGTGTAATCAAATGTAACAATCACAATCTAAATAAATAAATACTTGAAAAACTATAAAACCTTCAATTTTTTCAGTTAACATACAATATGACCCTAACAAATGTAATAATAGTATTTTGTATTATTTTTTACCCTAAAGGTATACATCTATACAACTTAGTTCTGAAAAGTGACTTCCTAACAAATTAACCAAACACGTGTAATGTTAAATGTAATATAAAATGTACAATGATGGAAAAACGACATTGTTTCATACATTAATACATCGCTTCATGATTGTAATTGTCGAAGATGGTCGAGTATTTTGGAATTTTTGGAGTTGTAAAAGATTCACTTTGTGTACATTTGACGTGGTCCCTATGTGAAGGAAGTGGCTTCTTATTAAATGCATGTCTTTAATGTGATTCCTACTGAGTAATTTGCATTATTCTGGTGTGGTCCATAGATTCTGTTGTGTTCAAGTAGCGTCATTAATTGGTAGTAGTAAGGGTTTTTCAACATTTTTAGGACTCAAAATAGAGCATTAAAAGATGATTTGACGGTGAATCCAAATAGGAAGGAACTTACTAAAAAAATGGACAACTCCAAAATATCTTACTCTTTGTATTCAATCACTTGTAACCTCGTCCCTCAATCTCACTATTTCATTGCGTTGATTTCATATCGAAACCATATATCACCCTCTTATGGAAAACACCATACATTTCTTCATGGTGTTAAGATTAGAGATTTGAGAATTTACTTAAATTAGATACGTTCATTGGAGGCATAGGCGGACCCACGTGTGGGCAAATGTCAGCAAGTGCGGTCAATAAAAAATTGCTTTTTTTTTTCTTTCTGTTATAATACTTTAAAAATCAAAAACGCGTTCCGCACCAGCACAATTGAAGCTGCAGTCCAACAAGAGAACTCTTTGGTATTATTTTGCTCTCTAATTTTGTTCTCTAATTGGTTCCATTTGTCCAATTATTTATTTTATTTTATCCTTTTTCAGAGGGGAAGAAGAAGCGAAGAAGCAAAGAAGAGAAAGGTTTCATTGCAACTCTCATTAAGCTCCATCCTCCTCCATTCAGGTTTCACTCCAATTTCCCCTCTCTGTTTTCGTTTCATCATCTTTGTTTTCATTATTAATCTAACAATTTTTGTTATTAATGAAGATGAAGAAGAGAAGGGTTTTAAATTTGTTTAATATAATTTAACAAATCAGAATTTGCTGAGAATATTTGTTGAGAATGTTAATAGAAACAAGAAGATAATGCCTGCTGAGAATGTTGAATAGATTAGAGATTCCTGGCCCAATTCTTTCTTTCTTTCTTTTTTGTCTTTTCTGTCCAATTATTTGTCTTTCAATTTGTTACTTAGTACATTGGGCATAATTTTAATGATATGCAGATTCTGAAAACAAGAGTAGATACTAAGGATGAAAAAGAAAAATGGCTAAACTATTTCTTAAAAAATTAAAAGGTAGAAATTTTTGTTTTATTTGCTACAAGAGGAAAATCAATTATTCTTGCTTTTTTACTCAGAATTTTTAAATAGCACAATATGTTGTGCATAAATTTTTAATCATCTTTTCCTTGTGCATCCATGCAGTTGAGAATTTGCAATCGTTGAGATCCAATTGTGGGTTCATTATAATTTAACAAGTCTCAATGAAAGGTAACTTTCTATATTAATTTATTTGTTATAACTATTTTAATAGCATAAATAGTTACAATATATGATTGATATTTACTTTTTTATTTGTCAGGGATACAATCTTATTTCAAACGTCAAAAAGGCACAAATACAGAAATTGAATCCTATCAACCACAGAGACAACATGCTTCAATTGTGGAAAATTGTCTTCAATCTCAAGGACAAAGTGTACCACCATCTGCATCTCAATTTCAAAGTTTTGAACCACCACCTCAAGCAAAATTTAATATAGAAAATCTTGAAGCAGATCCGGGGAAAAGACCTTCAATTTATTCAATGACATCAAATCCGATAGAGAGAGAGAATATTCGGAGAGCTTATTTGCTCAAGGGGCCAACTCAACCAATTATGAAACCATTCCCTCAAACGGAAATATTTGGAAAAATGCGTAGATTCAATCCTAAGTGGTATGAAGAATTTGGTTCTTGGTTAGAGTACAGTGTATCACAAGATGCATGTTTTTGCTTGTATTGTTATCTATTTGATATGGAGGTTGGAGGCAGTGGTTCGATGAAGACAGCATTTGTCAGTACGGGGTTCAAAAATTGGCAAAAGAAAGATAGAATCAAAGTTCATGTTGGGGAGTATAAGAGTGTTCATAATAGATGTTATCAAGCTGGTCAAGATTTGATGAAGCAAAAACAACATATTGATATTGCCCTTTCAAATATCACTAAACAACAAAGAATTGATTACCGTATTCGGCTAAAAGCTTCTTTAGATTGTGTTAGATACCTACTACGAAATGGTCAGCCTTTTCGGGGACATGATGAATCTGAAAGTTCAAATAAACAAGGTTTGTTTCTTGAAACTCTAAAGTTTTATACTAAGCCAAATAAAGAAATGAGTGATGTGGTCTTGGAAAATGCCCCCGATAATCACAAATTGACTTCACCAAAAATTCAGAAAGATGTTGCTCAAGCTTGTGCTGATTTGACTGTTAAAGAAATAATTAGTGATCTCGGGGATGATTATTTTTCCTTGCTAGTTGATGAAGCCCGTGATGTTGCAATTAAAGAACAAATGGCAGTTGTACTTCGATATGTGAACAAAAAGGGGTATATTGTTGAATGTTTTATTGGCATAATTCATGTTTCAAATACTACTGCACAATCACTAAAAGAAGCAATTGATGGGCTATTTTCTAAACTTGGTTTAAGTTTGTCTAAATGTCGTGGTCAAGGCTATGATGGTGCTAGTAATATGCGAGGTGAATTCAAAGGGCTTAAAAGTTTGATTTTGGCAGAGAACAAATCTGCATTATACATTCATTGTTTTGCTCATCAGTTACAGTTGGCACTTGTGAAGGTTGCAAAACATCACAAAAAGATTCAAGAATTTTTTGACATTCTTCAGAAGATGGCAACGGTCGTGGGGGGTTCATGCAAGCGGAAGGAAATTCTTCAAATGAAACAATATGAGCAGATTGTTGAAAAAATTGCTTGCGGTGAATTACCAACTGGAAGAGGTTTAAATCAAGAGACAAACTTAAAGCGACCTGGAGACACTCGTTGGGGTTCCCATTTTGGTACACTTACAAGTGTTATCTCATTATTTTCTCCAATAATTTCCTTAATGAAAATTATTGAAGACGACCCTAAGAATGATGCTGCAAGAACTGATGCAGGTTGCATTTTGTATGCCATGGAGGATTTTGAGTTTGCATTCTTGTTGCATCTTATGCACTTTATCTTAGGGATTTCTTATGAGTTGTCACAAGCACTACAAAGAAAAGATCAAGACCTTTTAAATGCAATTGGTTTAGTGAACGTAGTCAAGTCTCGTTTACAAGAGGTGAGAGATAGTGGCTTTGATGAATTGCTTCAAAAAACAAACATTTTTGCCAATAAATATGATATTGACATTCCGAATATGGAGGATGTTTATTGTCCTAAAGGGAGATCAAGACGGAGATTGGAATCATTCACATTCTTGCACTACTTTAAAGTGGAGTTATTTAATACAGTGATAGATACTCAGGTTCAAGAGATGAGTGATCGATTTGATAATGTCAATATCAAGTTGCTTGAGTGTTTGAGTTGTCTTGATCCTCGTGACTCATTTGCTACTTTTAACGAAGAAAAGTTGATTGAGTTTGCTAGATTTTATCCTATGGAGTTTGATGAGCATGCAGATATTCCTTTTCTTTCTTCAAGTCTCAGTAATTTTATTGTTGATGTAAGAGCTGATTCTGATTTTGTCAATTTGAAACGACTTTCTGACCTTGCTTTGAAGATGGTTGAGAAAAGAAAGGATATTGTTTATCCATTGGTTTATTTGTTGATAAAGTTGGCACTCGTTCTACCGGTAGCAACGGCTAGTGTTGAGCGAGTTTTTTCTGCAATGACTTTTGTTAAAGATAAGTTACGCAATCGAATGAGTGATGATTGGTTTAATGCCTGCATGCTAACTTATGTTAAACGTGATACATTTGATAAGATTGATGATGAAGATATAATGCAATATTTTCAAGCAATGAAGAATCGAAAAATGCTTTTGTAATCACGGTATTTTTTACACTTTGTTTTATTGTGTTGCTTTTCTTTTTTAGCTTCATATCTTTTGCTCACTAGTTAAGTTTAATTGGGGAATGACTTTTATATCTTCTAATTGATGTCAGGTTTAACATTCTCAACCAAGTTAATATTCTAGAGATGAGGACCTTAACTGTGATTTTGTTTGCCTTCTGTACAGGTAATGTTAACTTTTTTATTCATCATTATAAATAGAATGATGATGTATGGATGTACTGGAGTATATTCTCATATTTGTTTTGGATGATTGGTAAAATTTGGAAGCTTAATGTTTAATCAAACTATTACTTGCATCTTGTTATAAAAACAACTATATTTTAAACGGGTTTATAACCTTGTACATAAAGCGTTGATTTTAATTTTTTTTACAAAAAAAAAAATTTCGGGATGCTAAAACTGAACCCCCACCACTAAAAGTGCGGACATAAACTTAAATTCCTGAGTCCGCCACTGATTGGAGGGAGTGGGTGAATTTCAGATCAAAACAATATACACACCCATTCTATATCAGCAATTTATATAGCAAATAATGTTATACATGTGTAATTAACATTCCACGTCAACTTTTTGGTTGCGGAAAAAGATAAGTCGTACAAAGAAATTCTTTACGAAAATTACATAAATTGATGTGTCAAAATTCTAGCAAAAATAAGTATTTGGCAGTCTCTCATCTAGTGTGGTCAACAAGAATATAAAAGATCAAATGACTACTACTTCATGCATTTTCATCAAAATATTTTCAACAAAATAGTGTTATTACTATATGATTACACTTCAACCATTGACAAAATGGTTAACCTCTATACTTTTTAGAGACCAATTTGTATAAACACACTCTTTCAAAGACCAAACTGATCCTACCTATCACTATATAGTATTTATTGTCTGGTTACACTTCAACCATTAACAAAATAATTAACTTCTATATCTTTTATAGACCAATTTGTATAAACACACTTTCAAACACCATAATAACCCTAGTTACCTCAACACTTTTAAGATCCAGATTATATATATAACTCCTTAAATTTAACATCGTACAAAACTAACACTTTTATGTATTACAGCTAAAAATTGCGATATAATAATGCAAACTCGTACATAATAATGCTTATATCAATCCTAACGAAAAGCCTACATAAAATAGTAAAAATAAACAACACAAATGCGAGGTGGCTTACTGGTTGAGGTATCCATCCTAATCCTGGTTTTCATAATATTCCATCACATTAAAAGACCTGATTTTTTAAAGTTCTATTTGCACTTTTTACAACAGTTCAAATCTGGTGGAGTTCAGTATTCATGCAATTATCATTTTTCATCTACACACAACAGTACTTCAAGATCAAAATAAACATTCCATGGAGGAACGGAATAAATGCACTTAGATCTAAGAACCAAACATTCTTTACACGCTGCGCTGAACAGTAGTGCAAGAAAATGTTAAGGCTAAAAGAAAAGGGATTTTCGAATTATCCCAAATAATAGGATCACTACAAGCAAAATTTAGACAATTATGCCAAAAAAGAATGGAAGAATTTTTTTTGCCTAATGGTGACCAATGCATCAAAAAAAGTCAACCTGTACAGAAATTAAACAAGTTTATTACAACAAAAAAAAAAAGGTAATAATTCAACAAGTAAAAAGAATCTAACTAGCCAAAATCCCATATGAAATCTTTCGGACGAAAGGGGAGGAATGTAAAGATTTTCCGGCAAAACCTACTTTCAACATTCTGACAGAAGACCATCCGGTAAAACTTGGACCTCTGCTAACATATATTGGCAACAAAGTCAAACTCTGTATATCTGTATAACTAACTATTCCAATTTATTCTTGCACATTAGGTATTTGTCTTCTGTTTTGGAATATACTTTATCTTGGTTCCCTTTTCAGACTTCTTCGATCTGGGTTTGGATTTTGCAACTTTGGAGGTTGCAGGCAATCTTTTATCTGCATTTGCCACAATGTTGCATCTATCCATATCAGAAGATTGACATGCTGCTGTTTTCAAATCCTGTATCTCCTCACACCCAGGAGGTTCCAAGTCGCAGCAAATAACCAATGTCACATGTTCTGATGAGATAGCTTCCTTCCACCCTGCATGAAAATAGTTTTGATTAGGCAAATATTAATTGAAGACCAAGCCAAGCATTTGATCACACTATCAGCAAAGGCATGAAGTGACTGCTTACTTTGTGCAAGGAAAGCTTTTGCAGCCTGGATGTCGAACCGGAATCTTCCTGGATCAGCTTTACCCTCAGTACGGGAGAAATACTTTGCAAAACCAATATCACCACCATCAGCAGTACACACCCTTATAGAACTTGGACCTGACAAGTGTTGACCATTTTCATGAACTGCATCAACTTCTGTCCCACCACTTTGAACTGGAAGTGGATCTTTAGTTTCAAGCCGGCTAACTGGCCTCCAAAGCTTGACTGTTGAGCGATTGTTGCCACCCATGACAAGATCAGTTTTCATTGGCTTATCCTGAGAAATATTGTGCTTTCCCACATTCTCAACCATGAAGTCCTTTTGAGAAGCCACCATATTACCCTCTGATTGGCTGCAATTGCTAAGATTAACAGATATAGATCCTATTAAGACTTCTTGATTCTTAACTTGGTCTGGTTCCTTCTCTTTTATGGTTTTTAAAACCACCTTGTCAATTTCTGTTTTAGACTTCCGAGCCCATACTTTGCTACCATTAGCAATAGCAGATGCCTTTTGATCACAGTGGGTTCCATATTTCTGATTGATTTCAAGTTTTGACACTGGAGAATTCTGGTTTGTATGCAAACCATTGGCTACAGCCCATTGTGATTTTGGCAGCCCCTGTTGTCTGGCAACTGCTTGGCGCTTATGTTTATGTCCATGTCCATGTGCTGACCGTCTCTCAATATTCTGATCAGTGACAGTTTCAGACTCTGAATGAATATCCCCATTTATTTCTTCATTGGTGTCAGGACATTGGAAAGGTACAGGTGAAGCTGCGTTATCTGAAAATGTATTTGGATTATGAGCTTCAAAATTGTATGTATCTAAAGATGCTTCTGCCGGTGATAAAGCCTTTACAGTACTGTCAATATCGCCTTTAATTTCTGCCTCAGCTTTGTGTCTTTGTTCCCTAGCTTTCTGCTCTTTTTGTCTAAGCTTCTTCTGGCGTTTCCTCTCCAAAATCTCAGCTTGTCTATAAAATAAGAAAGGATTATTAAATAATGAGTCCTATTATGCATACTTGAACAGTTTTCAAGAGTACATGTTCAGCTGCATCTCGTGTAATTTTTGCTAAACAGAAGTATAAAGATGAACTTAAAAATGTGGTACAAGATTTATTTCTGATAGTTCAGTAGAAGTTACAGAAATCATATAAATTCAAATAAAATATAAGAAAAATAAATTGAAAATCATAGCAGAAGCGTCATATGTTCATACATTAATTTAAGCACATTACTCATAAAACCTAAGCAGCAGGAACTAAATAACCAAATTTACTGAAACTATGCATGAGAGTTTGTGCAGGTTGATTATGTCCTTAGCATTCTTAAAACACTTATTCCTACTGACTTATCAAGGATTTATATCTATCAAGAGCCTATCAACCCAAATAGCAATAGGTTCTTCTTTGGTTTCTTAGTTGTACAGGTTTATTGTGGGAATGGATCTATTATTTCACAAAACAACAACAACAACAAAATTGTTTTGTCCAGACTCCATTTTAAATTCTAAATTCTAAATTTCATTCAAGAAAGATGATTAAAAAAAACCTAGACTTCTATTGTATTGCTCTCAACCAGGTACCTTTTCTGAGAAGCTTCTTCCTCCTCCACCAATTGCTTCTGGCACCTTAGTGCTTCAGCATCCTTGTCAGCAATCCATGCCTTCACCTAAAGAGAACAAAAAAAACTCATATTTCATCAAGACTATGACAGAAAGAACTAATTGGGGAAAGCGAGATTGTTGGTTTGTTATAAAATACAGATAGGGCTTGACATGTATTTTATGTGCAAGGTATACCATGACCTTCTGTTCCACTGTTACCTCCAAAAATTCAAATATTATGTTATGACATAACATGAGTTGGATCCATGAGTCAATTATTAAAAGAGAAGACATTTGAATTGCATTGTTTTTCAGCAATCCTTGATGCTGAAAAACACACCATTTGAAACCAAATACAAAAGGAACATCGCATAAAAGAAGAGAGGGGAGTTATATGAACAAATTTTGAAGTTAATGGTTGGTGTGGTTGGAGAGAAGATAAAAGAATGGAAGAGAATTGAGAAGAAATATTTAAATGAAAGTAGAGAGAAAGAGGAGTGGGACCGGCACGAAATTTTGAAAATTTCTCTTCCTTTCTCTCCTACTTCTCCACAACCAAACAAACCATAAGAAAGACAATTACCAATTTCTGTTCTAGCAAGAAACTTGTGCAAGCAACTAGGTTTTTTGGTTCGAGACCAATTTTTCCAGCCTCTCCATCAAATACATATCTTTGCATTGACTCTGCGGTCCCACATAAACAAGTATTTTCACTAGCATCATCAAGGATGCTGAACAACTCCTGGGAAGATATACGAAAGCTGGAAGGTTTAGATTGAACAATATCCTGCATACAATTTAGACATATTGCATTAATATATACCAAAGATACATATTAAACAAAATTTAACAAGAAAAACTAATTAAAAAGCCAGACCATAAAGCTGCTTACCAAAAGGGCAGCACCAGCCATCAGATAATACTGAGGAAAAGGATAAAATCCTTGGTTTTGAATAAGAGTTGTCAGAGATTTTAAAATTGAAGAACCTGGAACTTCCTAGAAAGCATTGTCAATGAGGAAAAACAGGATATTTAGATTAATTTATGAAAAATAGGATATACGATAAACAATAAAATATTAAATAAAGAGAAACCAAAAGGGATGTGCTGCATCTCTGCATCTGCATTATACAGTTTTATTTATTATAAATCTTGCCTAAGACACATATTGGCCCTTTCAGCTTTCAGCCAACATAAGCAGGGGTGTTTTGTTCTTAACTTACTCCTACTCTTTAAAAGTTCAGTATAGAGAAAACAAGGAGAAAAAATTTATGGAAGTTTACAAGCTAAGTGATTCCTAACTAAATACACATCTTTTAAGGGAGTTCGTCAGTACCCATTTTCCTACAAAATTGAGCTGTTTATAGCCCTCTTTGGTGTTCTGCTCATGGTTGTTTCAAAGGTTTTTCTATTTTGGTGCAGATAGATTCTGGGTGACTATAGTATATTTATGGCAGAATTTCAAAACTTCAGATAGCCATAAATCATGAATAGTCACCCAGCTCAAGTCTTAAATTAAAATGAGCAAGTGAAGAAGTGCATTGAAGATGTGAGGTTTAATTTCACTGAGTCATTCTACTCTCTTCCAATTCACAGCCTAATGTTTCATATTTGGCATAGCAACAATATTCAAGCAAGGTAAAATAACTTTATGTTCAAATAACTAAATCATATAAAGAGCAACAAGATTTTACCTCCAGCAGCACATTTTCAAATGATACAACTTCCTTTGCCTCTTCTACGGACAGCTATTCAAAACATGAACAAAATCAACAACAAATCAAAACAAGTTGTCTTATTCATATATGTTAAATTCACAATGACGAAATATTACCTTATCCCAATATGCTCCTAAAAGATCCCTAGTTTTTGTAAAATCCTGCAATATTTTAGCAGCATAGAAAAACTTGAGGATGACAAGGAAAAGAAACAAAGAAGCTGCTATCGAAGTACATCATTTAGAAAATACAAAAGGGTAAATGTGTAAAGTAAGAGGAATAATATGATAGATATAATTGATTGAGATCTAACGAATACCTTATCAAGCTTTTTCAACCGATGATGTACACGTATATGTCTTCTATGGTTAATGGGGGAGCAAAACTCTCGAGAACATTTGTCACACTTCTGCAACTGAACCTTCAGAGGAGAGAACAAAGGCCACCCCGGAAATTCTGTAAAAAGAATGAGAAGTGATATTAGAATAAGGCCCTGTTCGGATAAATTTATCTAACGCACTTGTAGGAGAAGAAAATAAGGAGGTAAAATGCATTGAGCTTTTCAATAACCTAATATCAACTTAAGCACCTTAATTTTTGGAGAAGTTAGATGAAGAGTTTCTATAAAAGTAGAGAGCATAAGTTGATTTTAGCTTATGCAAGAAGCTTAACTATAAGTGTCTATGGAGAAGTTTATCTAAACAAGACCTAAGTGGCTTTACAACTAAATGTACCTGTAGCAAGCCCCAAAGTTACTTATGATACTTTAGACATATAAGTCTCTTAGGCTTGACTAGAACAGCACAAAGGAAACAGTGGTCTAAACTAAACTCTAAGGATTTTAAACCTCTTCTTTATTTCTTTTTAATTCTACTGTTTCAGGCATGCTATACATATCACGTGATAAATACATGCTTTAATTAAATTAATTGTTATCAGCTAAATGCTTTTGAAAATGAACCTCCAAAAATATGATATTCAGACCTGAAAAAGTATTGCTGACACCTTGCGGATCTAAAGCATGGAGTAATTGAATCCACTGTACAGGGCTTTCACTGGCCCTTGGAAAAGGAATGAAAGGTTCTTTGCCAATCTCCTGTCTGATTATGGTATCTATTCTGTCTTCTGTTTTCATGACATCTGGAGTGTCAGAGGCTTTGAGTTTTACAGTTGGCATCTATTCACACAAAAGCTTAGCAAGAAATTTTACTAGACTACCTGCACAAAGTATAAAGCAATACATGTAAGTAGAACTAAATGTACTATCACAATTGAGTTTCTAATGAACAAGTATATGTTGTCAAGACAAGCTTAAAGAGAGGAAAAAATACATATCACTTTTGTTTGTTCAAAGCTGGGTTCCCAGATGTTTACCAAAGAAAAGACACAGTCCTGGAAATTGATAGATCAATGCCAGAGTAAAAACATTATCGGACTACCTAAATGTAACCTTAGCAAATTACAGAAATGTGAGAGTGCCACACTTTATTTCCTGTCCCTATTTCTCCCCCGAGAACAGACCCTTGGTTGAAATGTTAAAAACTAATGTCCATATCAAACTAAATAGCATGTCCCAAGATACCATGCATCATATCAGATCAGACGATCAAGTTGGAAGGACAAGTGGCATTGGTAAATTCCACCCATGCCCATTAAAGCCATGCAGCAAATTCCTAATAAATTTCTAATAGATTTTGTGTGCTGTGCATGCTGCAGACAAGTGCCATATTAGATGTATTTATCTTACATAATTAACTTTCCAAAAATAGATTGAACAGCACAAGGGTGTAAGAAAAAATCTCATTTGCAAATAGGAAA
This sequence comes from Glycine tomentella, assembly GCA_007407185.1. Taxonomy (NCBI): domain Eukaryota; kingdom Viridiplantae; phylum Streptophyta; class Magnoliopsida; order Fabales; family Fabaceae; genus Glycine; species Glycine tomentella. The sequence continues at coordinate 161,586 of PYAF01000715.1, read as the reverse complement.
ATTCTCCTGAATTGTTTGCAGACAATATCTATGTATGAAATAAGAAAATCTGAAGATCTTCTATTGCTCTTGTTAGGCTTCCTAACTTTGGTGTTGTCCTTGTTCTGATGAGCATTTCATTATCAAACTAGGTGTCATATATATGAGACATCATCCTCCTGTACCACCACCACCTCCCCACATTGACCCACCACCTGAGCTCATGCCACTGTTATCACAGCCATTGTTATCAATTATTATCCATGGCAGATGGCAGAAGGCCAAAATTCCTGCCTTGCGCCTTATAGCAGGCCTCCCTTCACAAATTACTTATGGCAGTTGGCAAAAAATTTGCCACGTCATTCCACCATGGTAGCACCATATCCGCTATTTTACAAAACTGAGCATCATTGTTGCTGCTGCTTCTATGAACTCTGTAGCAGAGCGATTCATTGTCACGATTGTAGCAGCAGGAATCATGGCATAAGCCCTAAGCTGAATTCTAAGGTTAAGCCCTAAGCCCAAATTTTTAAGTTATATAAATGAAATCGTAGTATTTAATATTGCATATCACAGCACTGTAGCGCCATCACAGAGCGTCATGGCATGCTGCTGTTTCTATGATCTCTGTAGCAGAGTGATATGTCTTTGTGGCTGTAGCAGCAGGAATCATGGCAACATTCGCGCAATTTCACAGCCATCTTGACTGCTACTTCCACAGAAGGCACAAAGCCCTTTTTACCCCTGCAAATGTACCATTTAAAGCTGATCCCCACCACTCATTTAACCAGGTCAGAAACCCTTTTGTTAAAGTTGGGTGATACAGCACACAGAAAAAAAAAAAAAACTAAATTACAACATATGAAGAAGCACAAGGCGAATATAGGGCCACAATCACCACATTTGGGCTTATCGCAACTGCAATTGTGACTGCATCACCAGCATTTAACCACAATTTCCCAAAGCATAACAATAAAACTGAAACTGCAACCGCAATTTTAAATCTTGGCAACAATTTAGACATTCATATTAGTGCACCAGTTATCTAATACCGGCTTCAATTTAGTTTCACATCAGCAACTGTAGATGCAATGAATTAAACCAAAAACTACATCCCGCAGCAAGAACCAACAACACAACAACAAGGTCACTTCACTTTCAAACAAGCCAATCATTTACAGAGTTCAAAACACACACTGGTCAAGTACTACCTACTTCTACATCATTCCATTTACTCATTTTCAAAAAAATTGTCGAACATTATTAGATTTAATTTAATTGTTCAAAACAAAACAAAAAATGCCACCATACCACATAAAAATTAAATAGTGAATCCAATTCCAACCAATCGATATCAACAGAGCACCACAATCTCTGCTGATTTTTTATTATTCCTTTTCTTTTCCTCATCAGAAAAAAATAAAAAGGAAATGCAAAATGGACAAAACTCGGATTCTTCTCCCTCTCCATTGATCGATACAACCAATGCCCATAACCTAGAGAACCAAACGACGATTACCTGAACCAAACGCATGCATTCACGATCTTTCACAAACCGACATTATAAGAAAACACACAAAACAGAAGAACAAATAAAAAAACAAATTAGTTCACAATTTCAAGCTTCAAATGCATTCCACACTACCAAAACACTGAAAATTCAAAATTATATCGAAAAAATGAAATAGCAGTTAAAACGATTTGAATGATAGTAAAAAAATTGTGAGGGAATTAGAGAATGTTGAGTGGAGTGAAAATGGATCACGTACCGAATAGAAATGAGGAGCGAGAGAGAACTCCGAGAATAACGAGGATCGGCGAAGCGGCGGCGAAGGGAAACACGGAGTGTTTGGCGGGAAGGAAAATCGGCGAGAAAAGGCGAGAAAGCGATCAGCAAAGAAGGTTTAGAGAGAGAAACAGAGTATACGAAATCCATGAAACATGAAATTGTTCAAAGGAAGGCGTTTGGGAGAGTGAGTTGTAAATTTATATGCCAAGCTGGCTGGGCCAATCTACGAGAAAATCTCAAAATTTAATTATAACTTAATGCGACAAATTAAATCCTAACCTCAAAAAAGAAAAAATTAAACCCTATTTTTCATTGTAATAACGAGTTTTTTAATTGTTTGATTTATAAAAAAAAATATCACTTAATTAATCTTGTTATTTAAACATGTGGTTTTATTTAACCTACTAGGGTTATTACAATGGTAGAAATTTAGATAGCTTTATGATGTTTTAAGTTCAAATCTCCTTGATAGGATTGTAAATTGTAAAAAAAATAATAGAACTTTTCTTTTATCATAAATGCTTCATCATATGAAACAATTTTACATGAAAAGAAAGTACTTGTTCAAGAATATAGAAAATAATTTTTGGCACACTTTTTGAGATCAATTTAGGGACACTTTAGACATCTTTTTTAGTTGTTATTCCTTTTTAATAAATTATTGTTTTAATTTGTCTGACATTTATTAGACAGTGGGTTTTTAATGCAAACTTTATGAAATACAGTAAGTTATTTTCATTATTTTACATTGAATGTTTGACTGAGATATTAATTTATTGGATTTAATGTAAGAATTTATTATATTTATGGATTTAATTTATTACATTTTTTATAGTTTTGATAGTGTCATTATTGAATGTTTGACTTTGTTCGTTCTTTTTAGTATATCAGATACAAAAAATGAAATAAAAAACTAAAAAGATGAACCTATAATCATTATTTCATATATCATTTTTAATTATTTGTAATGAAACAATTTAATAATATTTAGAAAATTATTAATATGCAATTATCACTAACATCAATTATATAAAGAATTACACGTGTTTGGCATAATAATATCAAATTTTATAAAAGATTATATTATATATTTACTATCAGAATAAAAACAAAATTGCAAATATATATATATATATATATATATAACAACAATTCCCTTTAAAACCCATTGACTAAACCCTAATTTTTTTTTATATAAAAGCGTGGATTAAAACCCACTCTTTAACAAATGTCACACTAACTAATAGTATAATTCATAAAATAAATAAAAAATGGAACATCTGAAAAAATGTCCTAATTTGAGCAAGGAAAGGTGTGTGTAAGGGCAATATTAAAACCATTGTCTAAACCCCATAAAAAATATTTTATAAAATGTGCCTTAAAAACCCACTATATAATAGATGCATTCATATTAACTAATACAACGATTTGTTCTTTAAAGGAGTTTTTAGTTGAAATATATTAACAAAACGGGATATTATCCTAAATTCACTCACAATGTAGCTTACTAATATACATTGTACACCCAATTGTTTTTTAGTTAGAGTATATTAATAAATTATAACCAACAATTATCTTAAAATAGTATAAAAATTTGTTAAGATACATTGACTTATTTTTTAGTTGGAGTTCATTAATAATAATCTACAAAAAAAATTATGGATAAAAAACTCAATCATGTATCTCTCCTATTAGCTACGTACCTTGTTTTAGGATTATGATAGTGATAATAATTAGTCATTTAATGACCACTCACAATCACCACCTCTCATTCATTTACTTCTCTCTCACTCTTTTCTTTTTTACTTGCTTGAACAAGTCACTTGCAAATATTTACTTAAGAAAATGTGTACTTAATTAAAGGTATCTTTGGGTAAATTTTGTTAGAAATACTTATAAAAAAAGAAAAGAAAAAGAAAAAAATAAGATCAACTTTTTCATAAGTAAAAATAAGTTCTCTATTAACTAATTTTTAGAAATTCACTAATGTATCTTCTCTAAAAAATTAGATAACATCTACAAATTGACTAATCAAAAATTCATTTTATCTTATGGAGAAACGGCAAAAGAACGTAAATAATACACTTTAAATAAGAAATTACGAAAAAGGGGTTATTTCGAAACTATTTACGAATTTGGGACAGGGGGTCGCGCCCAAAATTGGGCGTGACCGGTCCCGCCTGAAAGTGGGCGTGACTGGGGGGTGGTCGCGCCCAAATCTGGGCGTGTTCCACCTGGTGGCGACACGTGGCGCATGCACAGTACGGCGCGATGCGAAAAAACTTCGGAAGGACATAACTTTTGACTGGGACGTCCGATTGACGCGAAACCGGTGGCCACGCGCTCGAAATTGAGGGGAGAAGGCCTGGGCAAGTTTCCAAAGGGGACTTACCCAAAATATTTTCCCAAACGAGGCCTCTAAGTGCCTCAAAATTGCGATTTAAGCTTCGGAGCCCCAAATTTTTTTTTGTTTTCTGATATTTTATCTACTCAATCAGTGAATTGCAAGCTATTCTTTATTTATCTGATAGTCTCTTAATTTCGAGCGTTTTGACTTAAAATACGTCTTCATCGGATATTGCTACGAGAAATTACGACTATTCAAATGTCGTAAATTATTAATCATAAGTGAATTGTTTATTTCTTATTTGCAGATGTCCATTAGGTAGCATGGTAATATTTTCTAAAGATTTTTATGAAGAAATCAAAAGATCAAGCCAAGCTTAAAAATCCTGTGTTTAATGACTTTGAAGTTCGTGTTAAAAAGGAAAACTGTATGGTTTATTTGACCGGAGGTAGTGAAATAATTGGAGAACTTTATGAAATTTCAATTCATAAAAGGTCGTTGATTGACATTAATATGCTGGGATTGTGTTTGTTTCCTTATTAGAGATAGGCTTCATGAAGAAGTTAAATCCCTTCACAGCTTTTGTTATATATAGTTTTGTATAAATGGGTTGGTAAACAATTTCAATTG
>PYAF01000715.1:104943-129958 GCA_007407185.1 Glycine tomentella | reverse complement strand
GTTCTGACAAACATTAGATGACATATTTATTTTCTTAGTTATTATGAAACTTGAAATTCTACTTTTTTTTAATGTTAAATTTTTTATTTTAATGAATTAATACATTGTTTATTTTCATTTAAAATATTTGATCACTAAACAAAAGTTGATAAAAAATAAAAATTACAAGGAAAAAATAATTTTTATTTTTTGTTTTAAGATAATATCATTAATAAAAAGAATTCAATATTAAAAAATTGATTTTAAACAATGAGTAAAATCACCAAATTTTTACTATTTTTCATGATACAAAATTATTGTCCTATTAAGATGATAAATTATTAAAATAAATTTAAATATTAGAAAAGAATATGTCATTTTATCAATCAATCTTACCAAACATTTTCAATCAAATCATTTAACTTATAAGATTCTAGTTTTTCACTTCTAACTATAGATTATAAGCTTTTAACTAACTCATAAGTTTTTAACCAGGTTTACCCAACATAATTTAAATCATTGTGTCAACACTCAATACATCAGTGTAAAGGATATTAAAAAAATTACATCAAATTTGAAATCTATAAATCGTGTCAACTCCTAATTTCCTATACACTATTTCCAGCACCTTTTGATGTGCAGCTCAAAAGAACTTGAGGAAATTTTCAAGAAAAGCAATTGATAATTCCACATGTATTTCCCTAGGGAGAATATTTATATAAACTGAAATTGTAAAAGTAAAATCAACTTGTGATCAGCATGCATTACAACTTTTCCTACATGTGCCATAATAATCAGGAGATCCAATCATGAACACAGGGTTTCGTTGACATTCTCCCATGGCTGCCCAAGCGGGACAATTGTCATCCTCATCAGTGCATTCACCACCATCTAATGTGGCTGAGACTTGACCGCTACTAATTGGTTTTGCATAAAAGTATTTAATTGCAGACCACATATCACCCTCAAGGACAGGGCATCTAGCATGGAAGCTACTCTTGTCAGGAGAAGCACTTGGGTGAAGAGAGAAAAACAGAATTGCATTCCCTTTTACTGGTTGGAGAATATTGCTGCTATTACTACAACTTGACCAGCTGATACTCCCGGGCTGAAAATATATTTGACAAGATTAAATAGTGTAGATACATCCAGAATGAGGTGGAAAGTAAACAGCATACAGAAGAAAAACTCAAATGGCCTTACCACTGATTCAGGAAAAAGAATTTGACCCCCTTCAGTAACATCATTTGAGAGATATAAAACAATTGTTGCCATTAAAGGTCCACTTAATTCTAATTGGGTTTTGTTTGTAAAATAATCTAAGTTCCGACCATTCTGCTCAGGCCCATAATGCATGACCTGCAAAGGCTTGCTGTACTCTGGTGGAAAAGATTATCAATAAACAAGACAATTACATATTAGGTGTATGACCTAAGCTGACTATAATGCCTGAACTGACCAAATAGATACCTTTAGGAAGGAAAGCCCAAAGTGAAAGTCTTTCTTCAATCCTTGCAAGAATATCATCCTAATACAATGCAGAACATCATCATAACAATGTCCACAATACCATGTCAATTATTGTAATAGACTGTTCAGGTCAACCAGCAAGCTTAAAACAACAACAAGCAGTTGCAGTACATTGGTTGTACCAATATCTTATTAAAAAAAAAAAAAAACTATGTACCCCATTGCCCGGAGGCTCCACGCTATGCGCAGGTAAGGGGGAGGGAAATGCACGCAGTCTTACCCTTGCATATGCAGAGAGGCTGTCTTCGGATTGGAACCCATGACCAACAAGTCACCAAAACACAACTTTACCGCTGTGTCAGGGCTCGCCTTCTTGATGGAAAAAAAAAAGACTAAAAATGACTTCAAGCTTTCTATTTCAGTATAATAGAAACATTGATTTGTAAAAGATCATAATTCTTTTAAACCAATAAGGATATTTTTATACACTATTATACTTATAGTTACAAACAGCAGAACTGTGAGCAGTTAGAACCTTGAAGTATATATGAATAGATACACTATGGGACATGTTTTATTTTTCTGCAATTTCAGAATAACTCTTATAGAAAGAGTGTACAGGATTTTACCCAAAGCCTGTGCTGAAGCCTGGCAGTTTACTACAAAGAAAGTAAACTGATTATTATTTTTTTGATAAAAAGGAAAAATTGATACTATTGATGTGAAAACCATAATTTATTTAAGGAAAATGACAAGATGTGCAAGAACAAGTAACGTGATAAATATCAGACTTTTGAACACTTGGTCAAAAAATCTTTTGATATTCATTAAATGAAACTAATTTAGAAAAATATTTAAAAAGTGAATGACTTTTATTGTGTGAGGGATAGTAGTAACAATAATTAGAAACATAAAATTAGGGGCTAAAACAAAAAAAAAAATGCTTTGTCAATCTAATTTTCTGTCACTCAACATCAACATCAACAGCACCTTTAACCCAAATTAATTGGTGTCGGTGGTAGATGAACCCAATGATAAATCGAAAATAAAGTAAAAGAGAGAAACAGAGTTAAAAAAAAGGAATGGTGAGAGGAGAAGAGAAAAGAAGAAGAAAAGAATTAAAACAGGGAACAACTGGAACATAGAACTCCTAAAGGGTTTAACCCTCCATCAGACTTATAGCTTTTTCTCCACTCCGTCCTAAGACATACCGTCCGCCAATCTAAATCCCACTCCATTAGGTCTTGTTTAACTACCTTTCCCCAGATAAGTTTTGGTCGACCTCTACCTCTCTTTGTATCTAGCTCTTGGTAACATACTCTTGTTCTAACAGGAGCATCTAATGGTCGTCTCATAACATGCCCAAACCATCTCAATCTATGCTCTCTCATCTTTTCACATACTGGTACCACTAATACCTTTCGTCGAATATCCTCATTTCTTATCTTATCCATCTTCGTGTATCCGCACATCCACCTTAACATCCTCATTTCTGCTACCTCTATTTTATGCTCATGTTGCCTATGTGCTGGCCAGCATTCCGCTCCATAAAGCATTGCTGGTCTAACAGCTGTTCTATAGAATTTTCCTTTTAGCTTAATAGGAATCTTGCGGTCACACAAAAGCCCCGATGCACTCCGCCATTTCATCCACCCTGCTTTAATTCTATGACTTACATCCTCATCGATCTCCCCACCTTTTTGCAACATTGATCCCAAATATCTAAAAACGTCTTTCTTGGGTACCTCTTGCCCAAGCAGATGCACTGTGTCTTGCTCACCGTCTTTAATCCTCGAAAACTCACACTTTATATACTCCGTCTTTAATCCTCTAATTTTCTGTCACTAATAGATTTAATATTTAATAGTCGAATTAGTCCTAAAAGATACAGAGATGGTGATATTAGTCCTCCAATGATGGAAATTAGGCTTAGTTCCCGGAATTTTTTGGGTCAAATTCCCACATCATGAATTTTGGGGATTATTAGGTTGATCAACAAACAAATCAACCTAAGACTTAAGCTATTAATTGCTGCAAGCTTAGGAATCTATATACCTAACTTACAAAGGAGAAGCTAAAGCTATTAGGTGAAAAAAACAAGAACAGTTTATATCTCTAGTGAAGTGAAAAGAATAATCTATCAATCACAAACCCTTCACATTGGCCTAGTATTAAGTATCCTGCATGAGGAATATCCAGTAAGCAGGATTTTCACAATTCCAGAAACCCACACTTAACATATCACCGTTAGTAGAACTTTGAAAACAACAAACAACATGAGAATCATCTGAAACAAAATCTTTTATATGCAAACATCTCTCAAAGCATAGTTCAAACTATAAAGAACCGATAAACAGAACCTAATTTGCTAAATTCTAATTTGTCCAACTAGGTACAGAAAAAGTTCAAACTCACTTCCATATCCAAGGAAGTTTCAACCCCCTCTGAAAGGCCACGATTCCCTGAGGATTTTTCTTTCACAGCATATGCCTAGGCCAGAAAAAGGGGGTTAAATTAAAAAACTAGCCCAAATACTAGAAACCAACATAAAAACCATTGCAAACAGAAACACGTCTTACCAAAGAAACAAGGTAGTCACACTCCTTGTCCGACAAAAACCCTTTGTATAGAAAAACCCTACAGCAAGAGGGGGTAACAATACATCAGAGTCAGAAAACTAAAAAGCAAGAAAAAACCCGGCTAGTAAATAAGCAAACAAATTAAAAGATTATAATAGAAGACTTGCATATCTTCATCAGTAACACAATCACTAATGATATAAGGGAAAATTCTAGAAAGTACCTGACCTTGGTTGCCAAGAGATTTGGACAACACGTGATGGGTTAATCCTGTTGGAATAATGAATTGAGTGCTCTAACATCTGTAATGCAGTTTCCTGCTTTTTCCTTAATTCCTTCCTACTGCTAATGCAAATTAACAATGAGAACAACAGTATAAACACTGATTAGTAACTTGTAAACAATCAAATACACAACATCAGTCATGATTCATGAATGATGGGAATTAAATCCCCCCCCCTGGTTCTTTATTTTTCAAAAAATTAGTCCTCGAGATCTTATTACGTGAGAACTAATGTGAACAAAAACATAAATGTCAGTTACGTATGAGAAAATATCTTCTTTCATTTTCAATTTTTACAAATAATTACAGAAACGTGACTTTATTTTTACTTTGCTTCTGATTTAAACTATCTTTTGGGTGAACCTGGGCAGAGACTAATCACTCAAGATAACGAGATCTATTCGAGGAATTAATTTCTCTCAAAAGATGTTCTTCCATATACACAAATTTTTGAAATCGAACCTCAGAGAACATGCTTAGGGGCATCAGGCATGGTTATTTTTCAACCATACATCATCATTTTGGTTGATTTAAACTATTTGTATGGTGAACCTTGAACCTTAATAGTCATACTAACGATGAATTCTGGTTGTTTGACACTTACATTGACACTTGACAGACCATAGAAATTAAACTATAAAACCATTAAGATTAAAAATAGGGAAACAAACAAAAACAAGACCACCATTTCTTAATTATTCGCAAAAACAAAAACAAAACAAAAAATGTTGCTCAAACCAGTCCTTCTTGCACAAGTTTCACCAACCGTGGGCATAATTTGCACTGTTTATGAGCCCCTGTTACTAACTATTACTAATATCAGGACAAATTGCACAGCAATGATATTCAACAAACTTTCACTCAATGTCCCTCCTTTTTTTTCACCTCACTCAAACTTTTATTTATTTATATATCAATATCAACATAACATCGAAAAGCCTTTTCGTCAACCCAAATCTCTGATTTCTTATTCACATTAAACTTCAAAGCGTGCAAATTGTGCCAAAATTATAGCAAAAATGGTGAAAAGAGAGAGAGAGAGCGAGAGAGACGAAGGGCATTTCGGCAATTTACCTTTCGGAAAGAGAAGTGGCAATTAGGAAGAACACGAACAGGGCGAGAAGAAGGGAGATAGAAGCCATTGAGATTGGTGAGAATACGAAGAAGCGTTGGAAAACAAAAACGGAGATCAATGCAACAAAAGTTTTCCTTTAAAACAATGGTTTTTAAAGTATGAAGAAATAATACATGTATTAATAATGGGTTTTCTTATACTATCATTCTAGTAAGTTTGTTAAGTATGTAGAATTTTATAATAATATCTTAAAAGTTGTATTAATCATATTTTTAAATTATTTATAATTTCATGTTGAAAATACATGTTTACTAAACTCCTAAAGTAATATTTTAAAATGAATAAATAATATACACACAACAATATAAAAAAAGTCTTTTACGTTATCATTTATCTATAAATAGTCATATACATTATAAGTTATATAAAAAATAATTACTGATAAGCTACCTATTTAAAAAAATTTATATTAATAATGTATGTCAGCTAAATTCTTAAAAAATTGAAAGGATGGTTGAAGTAGTATAACTACTTATCACATTTTATTAATTTAACTATGATTGGTCTATGGCCTTGTTTTTTATTAAAAAAAATTAACTATAGTCCCAATAGAAATAATTAAACACACAATTTAATAAATTTGAATATAATTTTAATAGTTATAAATTTTATTTTGATTCGCTACGGATGTTTTATTTTTAAAAATATAATTTTGCTCAAGATAAGACATAAATATAAGTATATCTCTTCAACGAGTGATGCAAACCTTGTTTATATATGTTATGAAGTTTCATTTTGTCTCTAATTTTTTGAAAGTTACGATTCTAGTTGTTATAATAACTTTTTTTTTTCCTTATACCGTTCCTTTATTAATCTCTTGTTTGCGTTTTTTAAGCATTTTTCGATTTTCTTCTGTTCATGACATAATTATAACTTTTAAAAGTGAAAGAAGATATACTTATATTTAAAGCAAACCCATGTGCAGATTGTTTCGCCAATTTGGATTGTGTATTGGAGGGTCATATTGAGTTTCACGAGTCCCCACTCAACTCATTTCAGCTATGGCTTCCTGCAGTTCCCAATTGCTTCTTCTGCACCCCCTTTTTGCCTTTTACAATGTTCATTCTGGAATATAAAATTATATTGTGGAATGTACTTTCTTTTCGGCTTTCAAAATCATCAATTTAAAAGGTCAAAAAAAGTATTTTAAGAAAAATACAAAAAGCAACTTCGGAGGTGCAAGAAACAACAACCCTAATTTTAGTTCTCTTTGGTTTTGGGCCTGTGCCCTTTCCTTTCCAAAAAATGAATAAAGAAATTATAAAAAAGGTTATTCATTTTATCTTAATTTTATTTAGTTCAATTACTTATTTTTATTTTAATTATTTCTTGTGTTTTTCCGTTAACAACATTTATCACTGTTAGTATTTTAAGTTTTAAAATAATAATATTTAAAAATCATCATATTCAGATTTAAAGAGGAAAGAATATTGACAGTCTTATTTTTGTATGTGTAAAGAAACTATTTCTGAATTCAAATTTATGCTCAACAAATCACCAAGACATAACTTTATCATTATGTCAAAACTCGTCCTCATTTCAAACTTAATATATCAAAATAAAATAAATATAAAAACTCGTCCTCATTTCAAACTTAATATATCAAAATAAAATAAATATAATACTTAATGTATCAAAAGCAACTTTAAGTCATTTTTAAATGTTGAGTATTTATTTCTCTATACACATGAATCCTGTTTCCCATTAACATCTACCAATTTATCCTTCCGCATTTCAAGTTCCATGTGGGTTACAATTAGAAACACAATAAGAATGAACGAATTTTGCTTTTTACAATGTGTATATATCCTCAAGTCTGCAAAAAGACTTTATTTAATCATTCTTTCTTCAGCACAGTGTGGCCATGATCGTCCTTATCAAAATGACGCTCAATCAATGCATCCCAGCTTTCATCCACTGAACTTTTATTAGAAGACTCACCCTGAGATCTTGTTGAGCTCTCCTTTCTCTCATCATCAAAAGTGCCATACTCTGATGGCGGTATATAAGCATGTGGAACATCTAGTGTTTTGGCCCTTTGTAATGCTGCTTTATATTCATATTTGTGTCTAGTTAGCGTTTCCTGACGCTCCATCTTTTGCTTGGCAGGGGCTTCCATGGATTGATCTTTCTCCAGCATCAACTGCAATTGACGTAAAACACGAGACAGATTAACTTTGGTTCATTAAAAAGCATGCCAAATTAGTGGAATCGGATTCCTTTTCTTGAACATTTATAGAAATCTATGTTTCTCTCACATCAAAGAGTGTCAGTAACATGCTCCTTCAACATACTATGAGTTGAAATACATGAGTCCCAGTAGTTTCGAAATTGCATCTACTTATTTAGTGAGACCAACATGAATTTAATCCAATAGGAGAGTGTGTTGTTAGCATTTCTCAAGGAGGAAAAACAATTGAAAGATATTTGCTTAATTTGTGCTATTCCACGAGAGGGAAATATACTGGAGGTGTACAATTTGTTATTGATATCAAATTACAGATCCGTCACAATTTATAAACATGTCATCCAATCATTTTCTTAAAGTTTGGGCTAAGGCCTCGATCCAAAAAAATTGACTTGTAAGATGAGGACTAATAAAGTCTATAATGGACTACATAAGTCATATATCTCTAGTAAATGTTAGATCTCAACACCCCTCCTCATGCCTAGGACTAGACATCTGGAGTGTAAACCAGTGTGGGTGGCCCAATAACAACATCCCCTTTCGCCTAGGAATAAACATCTACAGCGTAAAAAAAATATGGGTGACCCAATAATAGATCTAAGATAGGCTCTCTTAGAATTTGAGCTTAGGGCCTAACTCAACCTCAACCACCTTGTAAGGGAAGGATTGCCCAAGCCTTATAAGGTCTACATTAGTCATAACTGTAGCCAATGTGGAATCTCTTAACACATTTCAAATTTGAAGGGCATTGGATAAACAGGAACTATAACAAAGCACGATATTGCATTTGCAACCACAGTTAATTATGGAACTCACAAAAAAGAAAGACAGAATAAAACTTAACTTGTCCCAATAAACAATTACACTTACATCCAGAGCTCTTTGGGCTTCTTTCTCTATCCATATGATGGCATGATCAGATGTGGCATTACAAGAAAGGACTATATGCTCAAACCTTCCATCTACTGGCACTGCTGTCCTCACTACTGGGGGAAACCTTCCCATTCTGCATATAAGACGTTTAAAAGTTCAGGCAAGGCCTAAAGAAAAGGCTGTATAGACATCCTTTTAACATGACCATGTTAACATATTTTATTGTGCAAAACAAGAGAATAAACACGGTCAGACAATTAAGAAGAAAGTAAATTAAAAATGAAACTTCCAAAACACTGTTAGAATTCAGCACAAGGCAAGACTCAGTTTTGTTTTCTTAACCATACCTAAAAGGCTTCCTCTCAACAATGTGATAAAGGCGACCAGGTGCATAGAGTCTCCTTGGATCTTTGAGCATCTTCTCCTCAGGAATACATGTATCCCTCATGCACCTCAAGCACAATAGGCACGGCAAACTTCCAGCCACAGCAAAAAAATTTTGTAATTACAAATTATGTCACCATGAACACATTAAAATTACACAAATAGTGGTTTCACTAATTGTTGGCATCCCTTTTTTACAGTATGCCAATTAATGGAGTCTTTCAAAGCATAGAACTTTTTCTAAAGGGGAAGGGGGCACTAATTCATTTTGAAATTTGAAGGGGACAAAGAGGATTGAACATTCCATCCTTGTATTGATAGTAAGAATTCCATAATCTCATAAGTCCTCAAGACATACCAGAAAAGAGACTTGAATATATCTTCCAATGGAGTGGCTGTCCTAGGTAAGAAATCATCCTGATCAAGATAAAGATTGGTCAACTTCGAAATAACAGATTCAGTGGCATCAAGTAAAACGAAGCATGAAGAAAGACTAGATTTGTAATGCAGCTTATGCTCAAAGCAACTAGGCTACAATTCTAAATTATCATAACGTACACAGTAAGTTTAAGCAATATACTAATTATAAGAATAAATCAACTACTAATTCATTATGTTCCATATGAAACAATCTTTATTCAAACATTTGACCTCTATTAAGCAAACTAATACTCATGCAAGATCTCCATAAATTATTTCTTTCTTAACATTTAAATGTGTCCATTCATCTCTCTGACTGAAAGTTGTTAGTTGTTACAATGGATATAATGGTTTTAAGTTGGTGATTTTCTTGGAAGACGAGCAACCAGAACGCCACATTTTTTACCTTTGGAGAGGCTGTGCTTAAGCTGTTCCAACCAGAGCTTGGGGTTTATCTTCAAGATACAAAAAGCAGCTAGAGGAGAGCCAAGAAAACAAATGTAGAGTATAAGTCCAAGAGGAGAGCCAAGAACCAATGGAGCATGGAGTAGAAGCTGATGATGAAAAGCAGCTAGAAAACATGACAGGATATGAAGCTTTGGAAAGAACAGTTAGCAGCTCAAGGGCAAGAAATAAATACAAAGATACTAAAATTGGAAGAAACCAAACAAAAGCAACCCAACAACATTATGGACAAAAAATCAGAAAACAGAAGCAAAAAATGAAGTTCTTGAGATCAGGAATCATAGCGGCAGAAATGACGCAGAGATTGTCAGATTGATCTATTTTGGGTGGTAAAGAGAAGGCAAAAATTAAGGTAAGCCCTATGTTTGACACAGGGAGAGCCAAGGACTGAACTGATGGCAACAATGAAGATTTTGGGTTTGGGTAATACCATCAACTCAATATAGAAGCACTGATCTGCATGGCCACACAACTTGGTATCTCAAGTTGTACAATCAAGAGACTGCCACCAAAACCACCAAATTCATAGTCTTCTATAGAGGGGGATGGGGCAATGGTTCACCATCAAAGATAGAGCTCTGGCTGTTGTGGGCTTTCCTGGCCCCCACTATTCAACCGCTAGACCAAGTTTTTTGCAAGGAGGACGATGGGTATTAAGGGAATAGTTGTCATTATGATACCACAACCCATGATCTGCAATCAGGGGTAGCAATACAGTTCACAAGGGAGATAGGGGCTCCCATTACAACTACAAAAATGGTGTTGCTTTGTTCATGGCAAAAAATGCCTCAGAAAATAAAACAATAGAGAGAAGAATAGAGGCATTCACATATTTATGTTTGCCTGTGGGGCTGCCACTGGATGGAGTTTGGTTTATAGAATGGGTAGGATACTTACATTGTAATCTAAAAGCCTGATAATTTGTTATTAGTAACTCGTTCCCAGTTATTTTATATATGCTTAGGTGTTCAAGATTTGTTAAGGAATTAATCAAGGATTTGCACAGGATTCTACATTCATCATCAACCAAATAAATAGAAACAATCGATAACTTGCCTGCAGCACAATGGAGTTGATGACATCTGCATATCTGACAGCCAGATTCAGTGACATGCACCTAGCAGGTGCAATGGCATAACACCTAACCCTCTTCCTATCAATATTTCCTAGTCTATCTCGATTCTGCACCACCACCATTGTCAGCATAGCTGCTACACCAGCTCCAAGGGAATGTCCAACAAAAGTCAGTGTGTAATTTGGATGCTTCGCCACCATCTCCCTCAAAACTTCACATTCCGCATCCAAAACCCATCCAGCAGCTTTCAACAACCCATTGTGAACATACCCCCCATCATACTTTTTCTTCCCCAATTTATTGTCCAACAGAACCGCATAATCACTCTCCTTTGCCAAATTTAGACCCCTGATGGCAAGAACTATATCTTCATGCTCATGGTCAAGATACAGTATATAGGGTGGTGCCCTACCACGGGTATCTTCGTACGTCTTTTTGAGAAGTAACAAATCAGGGCTAATTCCATAGCCGCCAGGAGGTGCCCAAAGGGGGTGGTGAAGATCGTCTTCATACACAGCTAAAATATAGCGACAAAGGCGTGGTATAGGCTCAAATTCTTCTGCCGTGGCAAAGCCCCAATTCTCACTGTCATGGCCTGCAGTATGAAGACATCTTTTCCAAGCCCAACGAGCACAAGCCAGACAGTACACGCACTCCACAAGAGGAAGGCCACACAGGATTGACATTGTGCCTACAGCCTATGCATGCTAAGCTGTATAGGCCGCAAACCAATATGGGCTTCGCACAAATTTCCTCTCAAGGACAATGACTTCCTTATACAGTAGCAGCAAATATGAACACAAAAAGTGGAAAATTGAAACTTAAACTTAAAAAGGGTTACAATCTCTTCCTTGTACAACAAGCAGAATATCAATATACAGATTGTAAACAATCATGGATCTAGTGTTGACATATTGTAGCAGCAGATATACAATTTTGGATAGATGATTGCAAATACACACAATTAACTAACTAGTAACTACCATAACCACGGTGACCAACAAAGAACCTAGTGGCAATAAACAAAAACTGCAACTTCCTAGCTAGAACAGTTGAATCTTCTAGAAAAACGGAGGCATATCAAAAGGGGATCGTAGAAATTAGTACACAAAATGGAGAATCCAGTGAACTCACAAAAAATTACATGCACTGGGACTCAAAAAAACATCAAAATTGTGACTGAAAGGTGATCATTGATCAAGATAACAAATTTTGCATTGGTCAACGGACCCACATGGAACAATGAAGGGAAGGGGAAAAGGAAGGAGACCCAGTACCGAAATTCGATAGGGATTAAGGATTAATGAAGCCAAAACTCCAAAGAAGACATTTTGATTAATGGGACAGAGTCGTAGGTTGTAATAGTGTGAAAAAGAGACCTCGAAGGAGCTTCTGAGGTTTATTATTGGATTGATATTTGATACTATAATATTATTGCAGAATTATGGATGTACCTGTTTCGAAGCAAAGGGCAAAGGGCAAAGGAGAAAGGGGAAAGGGTTAGCCAAAGCCACAACTACAAGTCAAACTCTGACAAAGCCCGTGAGGTTGGCTTTTGCATTTTGCTCCATTGGAGGAGGGTGATGGAATTATGGAAAGGTCACAAACTGGGACCTGCTATTTTTTATTTTTATTTTTTAAAGAGCTTAAATTATACTTATTTTACAGAAAAATTAACTTTAAATTTACCATACCACATCATAATATATATATATATACATATACATATATATATATATATATATGATATTATTTTATGGTACATGATAAAAAGTAGTTAAACATGGAGATGCTCCCAATATTATAGGGCAAAGTACCAATAAATCATTTATATATAATTTAGAATTGTTATTTTGAACAACAAAATGCATTTATGAAAGTTATTAATCTATTTGACCAAATTAAAATAACTTACTAAAGAAAATAATTTCACAGTAATTAATCCACGTGTTTAATAATAAAAAGACAAATGCTAACAATTATCCTTAAGTCACTTGACCAAATTAAAATAACTTACTAAATAAAGTAATTTCAAATTAATTAATCCACGTGTTTAATAATAAAAAGATAAATACTAATGATTATCCTTAAATCACTGATTAAGAAATTAAAATAAAATAAAAATATTAGAATGTATAAAATTATATTATTGACTTTTTTTATTCGCTCATATGATCCTATAATAAATAATTTTGTATTTTAATTATTTAATTAATTTTCTAAGAATACTGATTAGTAAGATCCATAAATAAATTCACATGATCAAATTGTCGAATTTTCGGTATTAATGAAAATAATTTGACTACGCAGTACCTTTTAAAAAAATTACTACACAATAATAATTTCACTTCCTATCCTTATATAAATATTGTTTTCTTATATTAGAGACATGGCACTTTTTTCAGAAATGACACTTACTTCTTTGGATTTCTTGAAAATATTTTTGAAAAACTAAGTAATTATTTTTCAAAGATTAAAGATTAACCAAACATATTAAAATTACTAGTATCTTGACATTGTATTAAGTATACGTTTATTATATATTTTTTTGAAAAAGAATAATCAATTTTTATAAATTTTCTGATAAAAATAACAATAATAATACAAATCAAACTGGATTGTAATTCGATATTATTATTCAGGTTTAAATAATAACCCGCCATTTGATTCATGTATTTGAAATTCAGAAATTATTAAATATTGATTTACATATATGATTGGATGTAGAATAAATGAAATGTGAGAGATTCCTTGTCCGTCAAATGCTAATAAATGAAATGTATTTATTTAATTATGGGTCAAATTTGGTCGTATTTGGCAGAAAACTTCTCATCTGACAGCATTGGCCTTGGCAAGGATGCAGCCATGTACATGATAATGAAAAGGTTTAAATATGGTGGATATTTCTAAAATATATCTGAATTTTATAACTTATTTATGGGAAAAAAATGAGTTATTTTTCATTGGATTTCTCAAACTTAAAAAATTTTGTGAAAAATTTATGTCAGTTGTTTCCATCAAAAACATGATTACATGTTTATTAGTTAGACATGTAAGAGGTATCAATGATATGACTTGTCATCTGAAATTTTTATTTTTATATTTAATTTAACTTAATAAACTATTTTATTATAAAAAATAAAGTTAAAGTGACCAGAAGCACCGCCAGGAGCAGCTCCTCTCCCATAATCACTCCTCTGATCCCAAACCCTCCTCTAACCACGATAAAGGCCACCAAGATCGATATTGCAATTGTGACAAAATGACAATGAGTTTGAGTTTTTGATAGTTACAGTGGTTTGAGTTTGATTTGTGGTGCATGTCGAACATTTGTGATAATGATAATAACAACACCATCAAAACAAGCAAGAAGAATAGGTAACTTTTAAATTAAAAATGACAAATTACTCAAGTTTATTATTCTATAATCTATACTGAAAAAGAATTATCACATTATTTTGGTTTTGACTTAGAAAAAAAAATTATTAAGACTAATTGAAATTTCATGCTTATTGTTCCAAAATATCCACTAATTTTATCAATAAAATTGACTACCTATAGTTAAAATTCTCTTCCCAACTACACATTATTTTCGTCTATAAGAGTCAAACTTGAAATTTGCATAAAAAAAAAACTTATTTAATTCTATTCATACCAACAATATATTAATAATTCAGCCACAATTTAATGAGGGTAATAATCAACCACAAACCAATATCTTTATCAAGTTATTTTTTTATTAAAAAAAAAGCACTTATTATATTAACACCCTTATTGAAATGCTCCTTATTAAAGAGGGTTTGAAAGAGTAATCACCATGACAATTTATAATCAGCATGCTTCAAAAGAAAAATATACATGCTGCTTATCTTTACTCTAGATGTGCTGCAGACATGGCAACATGTTGAATTACAACTGGTTATTCCTCGACTACAATTCTTAATAGTATCAATTATACAAGCATGCCTTCGCATGAATATGTTGTGATCTCCGAAAGGCAGTTATTAGAAGTTAGTAACTGCCAACATCCCTGCGTCGGTGTCTGGTGCACATCTCTATTGAAGCACTGTAAAAAGAAAATCAAAGCAAACTACATCTCCGGCCACTCAACAGCCAATAAGCTTGAAAAAATGTTTAGGGTAGAAAAGATCAGGTCTTGAACTTTTGGGTGAATTTTTGGGTGATTTTCTCAACCCCTTCTCTACAATCACCAGCAACTCGCTTTGCACCTTCTTTGATACCAATTCCAACTTCAAGAGCATTTTGCTGCAACTCACTGCCTGACTTGCCTACCATTGAGATGGCAGCTTCTCCAAATTCTTCAGCCTGTTTTCCTGTTTTGCATGCCCATTCCCTCAATTTTGATATAAATTGGGAAACCATGTGAATGATTTTGTCAAGGGTATCTCTAGATTTTCCGCTGATATCTGCAGCCATTTGTTTGAGCTTGTCCAATAAGCTCTCTGCCCTGTCAATTGTTCCTTGAACTGAGACCTGCTCTGAGGCATTGAGCCATGTCACTCCAGCCGAGTCCTCCTTGCGGAGGTCATCATCAGCTACCACTTTGATTCCATGCCTCTCCCAATGATCTCTAGCCTCCTCTAAGGCTATTGCTTGCTCTCTCACTCGTTTGGCCTCGTCCTCTGCCCAAGCCCTGTCCGAGAATCAACATAACCATTTATTACGGATGTAATAGGGTAACAGTTATTATTTTATGACTGGACAATATATGTGTCAAAAATGACTTTCTCTTAACAGTTTCATTTAACTACGATACAGAAGGACTAGCTATCTCAGTAGACCACATCAGTATCACAAATTCAAGTAGATCTAGATACAATGTTTTTTTTTTTTTGGCCAGCAAAAATAGTATGTATATATATATGATAAAAATTCTGCATTACAAGAGGTATTGCAAAAGAACCTAGACATTTATCAGAACGAAGGAGGTTTAAACCATGAAAGCATGGAAAAAACCTACTGGGTTCTGACCTATAACTAGGTTAACAAAGAAAACAGCTTAGGTTAAAACTACCCTCCCCTGATAACAAAAGCCTGTCCCATATTAGAGGACCAGAAGTGGAAAGGGGCAGTAAAGTCATCCTCCAAATGTCTAAGCCAAGACCAACATAAAAAAAGCGCATCCTCCATCATCTTTTGCCTGTTGAATGTCGCCGCATGGAATATAATTCTATTCCTATGGCACCATATAGTCCAGGTCAAAGCGACCCACCAGGTCTGCCATCTCATCAAGCTATTTCCATTATTCCCATAGAAGGAGTGTTGAGTAAAGTGCTCTATAGGGGTGACAGACGATACACTTACAGCCTTTATCCATGACAAGCTTTCCCACCAAAGAGGTATGATCCTACTGCAGCTGAAAAATAAGTGGGGTACGTCCTCCTCCTTATTTCTACAAAATGGGCAATTGATATCCGTAATTTCCACATTCCTTCTGCGTAGGTTCACCTTAGAAGGTAACCGATCCTTACATAGTCTCCAGACAAAGCATAATGCCTTATTAGGAGCTTTTAATTTCCACAACTCCTCGTAGAAATCCTCATGAGGCAAAGTAGACATATCTCTGATGATGTATTGGTATGCACTTCCCACTGTATAACATCCACTCAAATCAGCCGACCAGGTCCAATTGTCTTGTTGCTGTGAGTGTATTACCACGTCTTGGATGTCCTCCATAAAATTTACAGCAACATCAACTTCCCCCTCCATGAAATTTCTTCTCCAGCTGAGCTCCCATTCCCATCCAGCTTGCGTCATTTTGCCCATCTGATGGATGTGCAATTGCTGTTGATTAGAAAGCTGGTACAATCTTGGATACCTTTCCATCAGGGAGATTCCATCATTTTTCCATGCATCCTCCCAAAATAAAATCCTGTTTCCACATCCTATCTTCCAACTAATCCCATTTCTGATCCAGTGCCCCACCTCATTATTACAGAATGAGTTAAGGTCCCTCCACCAAATGGACTCTTTACCATTTCTTGTAGTTTCAGTCAAGCTTCTCCAACCCCCGTATTTTGATTGTAATACTTGTGCCCATAGCAGCTGTGGCTGGTGGAACAGATTCCAGAACCATTTACCAAGTAAGGCTTGATTAAATTTGGTTAAATCTTTAATGCCCAGCCCCCCAAGCTCCTTTGGTTGACAAATCAGCCCCCATCTTACCCAGGCAATCTTCTTTTGCTCATCAGTGCCGCCCCACAAAAACCTTTTTTGAATTTTCTCCAGGCAAGCTATGACCTTCTTAGGTGCCCTGAAAAAAGACAAAAGGAAAATAGGGATGGAGTTTAACGTAGACTGTATCAAGGTCACCCTTCCCCCAAAAGAGAAATATTTCTGTTTCCATCTAGCTAATTTTCGCTCGTATTTTTTTATCAAGGACTCCCACGTCTCAATACATCTTGGATTGGCCCCGATAGGAATTCCAAGATATGAAAAAGGGAAAAACAACCTTCTGCAATTCAGATATGCTGCAGCTTGATTTATCCACTGATCATCCCTTCCAAAAACCCCAAATCTGCTCTTAGCGAAATTAATCTTCACCCCCGATACCATCTCAAAGGTCCTCAACATCACCTTAATGGCCTTCACATTTTTAGTTGATGCAACGCCAAAAAAAAGGGTATCATCAGCATACTGCAGCAGGCTGATGTCAACTCCATTTCTTCCCACCTTATAACCTTCAAATAGGTTATTTGCCTGTGCCTCTCTCATCAATCCGGTCAATCCCTCTGCCACAATATTAAACAAGAGTGGGGCCAGAGGATCACCTTGTCTAAGACCCCTTTGAGGTGTGAATTCTGCAGTAGGGCTTCCATTTACCAGCACTGATATGGATGCAGATTTTAAACACCCCTCAATCCACATAATCCACCTAGGACAGAAGCCCATCCTCTTCATCATATATGACAGGAATGTCCAGTTAACCGAGTCATATGCTTTTTCAAAATCCACCTTAAACACAAGACAGCTGCTATTTGATCTTTTTGCCTCGTCTACTACCTCATTGGCTATGAGAACACTATGTAGCAGCTGTCTCCCTTGGATAAAAGCTGATTGTCGTTGGTCGATAATAAATGGCATCACCTTTTTCAGCCTTGTAGCTAGTACCTTGGCCACAATCTTATACACAGTCCACTAGTGAAATAGGTCTGAAGTCATTTAGGCCCTGTGGGTCATGCGTCTTGGGGATTAATGTTATAAAAGATGCATTACCTCCCTTAGGGATTTTTCCATTTACATAGAATTCATCCATGAAACGGAGAAAATCAGCTTTGATGAGATCCCAGAAAGCTTTAATGAACTTGAAGTTAAATCCATCCGGGCCAGGGCTTTTTTCATTACCGCATTCCTACACAGCATTCCTAATTTCCATTGCATCAAATCTTGCCGTCAGAATGTCCACGTTCTGTTGTGGAATGGTACTGAATTTAGTACCGTCTAAATTAGGTCTGTTTAAAATGGGCTCCTCAAATTTCTTCTTGAAAAACATCCTAACTTCATCTTTGACTCTACGAGGCTCATCAATCCAACTCCCCCCAGCCACCAAACCTCTGATCATATTACTATTGCGCTTCCAATTTACAGTCATATGAAAGTAGCTAGAGTTGCAGTCTCCCACCTTGATCCACTTAGATCTTGCTTTCTGCCTCAGTATTGAGGCATTTGCTTGAGCAGCAATCCATAATTCCTCCTGCGGTTGCTTTCTCCTATTCATCTCTTGTTCAGTAAAATGCCTGTCATCCCCTTCAGTCTCTAGCTTATTAAGTTCTGACTGTAGTGTGTCAATCTTCAGCTGCATATCTCCATAATGTGTTTTGTGCCAGCTCTTAATTATCTGCTTCAAGTTCTTAAGCTTTTCCTTTAAAACGAACCCCCCCCAGCCACTGATCTGTTTTGAATTCCAACCTTCCTGCACAAGCTTCCTGAATGAATTATCTTGGAGCCAGCAATCCAAGACCCGAAAAGGTTTTGGGCCCCAATCAGCCATCGATGACTTCAGTATGATGGGACAATGATCCGAAAAATTCCGTTCTAGAATAAACTGAGATGTATCCTGCCATTTAGCAATCCATTCGGCTGATACCAAAGCTCTGTCCAGCTTGCTTTTGGCCGACCCATTTGGCCTGTACCAT
This sequence comes from Glycine tomentella, assembly GCA_007407185.1. Lineage (NCBI taxonomy): Eukaryota > Viridiplantae > Streptophyta > Magnoliopsida > Fabales > Fabaceae > Glycine > Glycine tomentella. Next base: position 110,951 of record PYAF01000715.1, on the reverse strand, counting down.
GTAAATAGTCGCCCAATACAGGGGACATCTTCAACTTCCATATCTGTTATCCAGTCATTGAATTCTGTAACAGTGCCTACATCTTGGTACCTCTGACAAATCCCCAATCTCTCTTGTGGTCTTCTGATGTTGTTAAAGTCCCCTATTATGCACCAAATACCCCCCCTGTTGGTATTTCTCAGCTGTCTAAGGTCATCCCATAATCTTCTTTTCATAGATAGCTCACAAGGTGAATATATGTTGACAATTGTGACTTTGCTTCCATCTGCTAACCATGTCCCTTCTAGATATATAAATCCATCTCCTGAAATCCGGTTATCCAACAAGAATACCTCCTTGCTCCAAATGCACAGTAGTCCACCAGCCTTATTGATTGCTGGAAGATATTCCCAATTATTATCAGCATCTCCCCACAGTGCCATGCATAACTTAGCATCAATTATGTCTTTTTTAGTTTATTGAAGGCATAACATATCTGTCCTTTCTTTTATTACCAATTTCCTAATTGCAGCCCACTTAACCCCCCTCCCCAAACCTCTGATATTGTAAGATAAGATCTTCATCTATCACGTTCCTTTTCTCCCATCCTCTGAAACTCTGCCTTATCTCTAACTTCCATATGAAGCATACTGTTCATTATATCCACCTGATTAATACCATCCAGACCCATAAGTTCTGCTACCCTCCATTCACAATCAGTATCAAGTTTCCAATCCTGCTTTGAGCAACTCTGGTCAGCCATTGCCTTATTAGACCCATTTTCTCTATCTGGTGATATATTATCCCAATCCGCAACCTCCTTAAGATCACCACCCCTAGGTGAGTAGGGTGAGATTTCTGCCTTGGAACAAACGCTCTTATTCTCTTTTCCTTTAAGAATGGGCCGCAAACCATTTGATTCTGTTTGATCCTCCCCTGTTGTTATAACATGGGAATGCTTTCTCCACCCCTTATTTCTACTATAAACCTTCCCCTGGAAATTGGGCCCAGAAATCTTAAGGCCCACTTCATTAAGTTTGGAGTCACTTAGGTGAATGTTATTGGGACCCATTGGAGAACAGTCACCCTCAAGTGACATTATAGCTTCACGTGTTGTCCTGTGCTGGCCTTGCGTATTGCTTTTTTGTCCCAACCCCTGAATATTACCTTTGACCGTGTCTTCGTTGTCCGAGCTCCACTCTTCCACTGTGTCATCCTCTGATACTGCTCCATCCCCTCCAACTACTCCCGTATGATTGATAGCGACGTTCCCTCTAACTTCCTTCTCCTCACCACCAACTTTACTGACTGTATTGTCGGAATGCAAATTTAAAACCAGTAAATCAAGCGGTGTATTGTGACCGTCGGGTAAGGACTGTTTCGAGCTGCCTTTACCTACAGGTAATGACCATTGGGCATTGTCTGGGCATTTGCTATCGTCCCTACCGTCGTCTCTGGTCTGTGTTTCCATCACCGGAGTTTCATCCACGACCTCCGTGTTTTCCAGCGACCCACACCATTCCGCGGAGCTATCCTCTGATAAAATTTCCTCCGATGACGATGCATATCGTCCCCTTTTGTGTTTGTTCGCACAACTACCCAACTCCTCAACCATGGAAATTTTGTATTCAACTCCGTTAATAGATGCCGACACAACATGGTGAATACTGGGCTGCCACGGCGTTTTAATAAGCACCCTAATCCGATCCAACCGGTGAAGGTCCTCAGTATCGTCATCAAGATCCACCAAATCCCCAATACCAGCTACGATCTGCCTTATTGCTTCTGTAGTCCATGCGTGCAATGGAACACCCCAGCAGAGGACCCATACTAGTCGAGAGCCAATCTTCACCTCAGGAGACCACTTATGCAATGTGTGGAACATAGCTAACCCATTCGCTTCTGCTTCACGACACATTTGTTCTGCTTTATGATCGCTGAGTCCACTTAACAAGACCATATCGTCACCCAAATATTTGGGTATGACGATATCTTCTCCCTCCCAAAAGAATTCCTCCTCCAGCCTGTCAAAATGCGATAGGTTTCTGAGCCTACCAATCCACGCCTGATTATACCAAGCCCCTTTTGTCAGCGGGATGGTTAACTGGACAGTGGAAATCGATGGGGAAATCGCCCCAAGATCATTGACATGAGGTCCTCTCCTTCCACCGGAGTGACTAGACGATGCTAGGGCTGTCGCGTAGGATTTGCGATACGCCGTTTGTTGTTTAGGAATGTCGTATCTCACCGGATGTGCCCAGGTTACCTTCTCCTTCCCTTTGTATCGCGTGCTCGTTCTATCAGTACCCGACACCCTTTGCTGCATTTGATCCACCTTTGTTCTTTCCCTACGATGCTTGGGTAAGTTGACATGCAGTTTGAGTCCTCCGATAACCATACTATCTAGCTTTCGTTCAAGATAAACAGCATCCTCGACCCCTTTGTATCGCACAAAGCCGTATCTTCTACCGCTCATGTTTCGATTTTTTGCAAGGAAAATCTCCCTAACATCACCCCACTTTTTGAATACTGCCCATAAATCCTTTTCCCCCATCTCTTCAGGGAAGCGGGTGAAGTAAAATGAGGTAATCTCCGGCCCATCACTCCAATCTTTTCTTGCCCTCCCCTGCCATCGTGTCTCTCTGTGTTTCTCATAACGTAGCCCATGCTCGTCACCTTCGTATCTAGGACGTGGTCTATCCTTGAAATCCTCACCGGAACTCACTCTAGGCCTATTTCTGTAACCCACCCTCACCCACTCACTGTTTCTCTCTCTAGTGTTTCTCTCTCTAGAGTCCTCTCTCATCTCTCTCTTCTTCTAGATACAATGTGTAGTACAAATACAATTGGAAGTAGTTAATACTTAATACAAAAAATAACTGTTGCAAAATAAATGAATGCAATGGCAGAAAGTAACAAATGTATGGTTATCATTCGTGTAATTAACATATCAGAGATAGGAAGTTATGTAATTAGTTTTATTTGGACTAAAACAGGACAGGAAAATATTTGCCAATGCTTTTCATTCCACATCACATATGCTTTTGCCAATTCTATGAAACCAAAATTGAAAACAGATAAAACATAATTTTGTTGCCTATAAAAGTTTCATGATTTTACCTGGCCATGGACAGGGCTTTTCTTTCAACCTCTAGCTCATATTGTAAACGACCAATCTCATTGTTTTGAACTTCTGCTTTTTCCCGAAGCTTGCTAATCCTCTCTTTTTCATGTGCTATTTCTACCTTGTCATTCATTAGGCTTTGTAATTGATCCTCAACCTCATGCCTTAACTTGGAAAAAATCTCCATTTCCGATTCAATAGCAGCTCGCTCCTTAGTCAATGCAAGGTTATCTTCTTCTCTCTCAGCTCTTAACCTTTCCAACTCAAGTCTTGCCTCCTCGGCCATTATTTCAACAGCACTGATCTTTTCCCTCTCTCTGAAAAGCACCTGCTCAAAACTTGCATTGATATCCTTCTCTACTTGAGCTACTAAAGCACTATGCGCAGCAACAGCATTTTCAGCAATAGATTCTGCTTCAATGCGTGCAAGCTCTTCACTAACTATTTCAGAAGCATCTCCAGTAGCAAGAGCCATAGCTGCTTGGGCGTTTGTTACTGGTTTATCTGGCTGGAACAATCTTGTATAACCTTGAATATCCCAACCCCACGCCCAACCCCAAAAATATAAGCATAAGTGAAAACTGAAAACCAAAATCAGATTAGAAATAACTAGGAGAAAAGAAACAACAAAGAAATTATTATGAATAGAAATGAAAATTCACTATCAAGCACATGATTAAATATTTTTTTAGATTTACTAAGAGAATATGACTTACCAAATGCAAGAGCTATTATTCCCTGCTCCCCAGCAGACAGATCAGCTACTAAGGCAGGGCATGCATTAGGATGTATCTTATCAGTGTCTATAAAACGAGAAAGTTGGTATAGCACCTGCTCATCAGTCATTGGATTTGATAAACACATCCATCAGTTCAATGTGGTTGTAATAAAGAAGATAGCTTAAACATATCAGACAAAGAAACAAGTTGAGCAACCTTTCTGTCAGCTTCCGGAAGCTGTCTTTTCTCCAGGGTCATTTTCCAGCTGATAAGATCTTGACGTGATAAAGGACTGCAGAAATTAATATAGGAGAGAAGGGAGGTCACAATTGTAGCCTACGCGATACAAAGTTAAAAGCACATCTCAAACAGAAGGTAGTGCAACTGTGCACTAACTAAGAAAAATGAGATGAAATATTAATTCTACTTTTCTATTAAAAAAAAGGAGAATTGCAAAAATTTTGACCTATGACTGCACAACTGCAGAGGGTAAAAAAATGTAACCACAAATTAGATATCCAAATTCAGACACAACATACCTTTCAGGGGAGAAGTAAAATGGGCTATCATCTCCATCACCAAACAACTGTATATCATGCCTTGAAAGCCTGCTTTCGATAAGTCCAGCTTCTGCCAAGCCTGAAAATCAATATTTGATATTTTTTAGACGGAATATGAGTATGGCAACAAGTTGTATTGTTAAAAAATTATTATGATATCCTGTACTGACCTTGAATGGAAGAAAAATCAGGGTCCTCGGGGGTGACATCATCAAATGCAAGCTCAGTAACATTGTCTATGTACATGGCAGGATACACTTTTGAAACTGTGCTCCTAACAAGTTACCAGAAAGGCACATGTAATGCCAAATATTACATATGTAACACATTTAGTTATTCACATATGTAGAAGGTAGAAATAAACTACTACCTTGAAAGAGCACTGCTAGCAGAAACCAACCAGCGAGCATATTCACGACGTGTACATAAATCACTAGGTTGAACATCAGGCTCAATGACCTAAGGATGTAACAATGTCCAAGTGAACAATAGCCACCTTTTCTTATGATCAGAATAATTTGTATTAACAAATATCCACACTAAATCAGAGATATGTTTATGAAGAATATGTTTTCAAGTGTATCTTTCAGTAGTTCTTTAATTACATACATCTTGCTTTGCAAATAGTTGACCTGGGAACCATAGTTATCAATAGCGGCCGTAGCGGCCGCTATCGCGGTGGCGCGGTGCGGAGCGGGGTGACGGCGCTACGATGGGGGTTGGGGCGGGGCGGTTTGGGATCGCGGGCGACGCGGCCGCTATGGAGAAGCGCCGTCGCGCCCGCGATAGCGGGTGAAGCGGCCGCGATCCGTTTTTGGGCCTTTTAAATGTCGAAATTGCCCTAACTTACGTAGATTAGGTCTTGATTTCGATTTTCTGATTTTTCTCCCTCTCTGTCGAAGGCTCCAAGCTCGTCCACTTCTCCCTCTCTCCGTCTCTCTCTCTCTCTCCGTCGAACCTCGAAGGCAGCTCCGTCGACCTCGAAGCTCTTCCACTTCGGTGCTGCGGTCTTCTCCCTGCGCGCGGTCCGTCTTCTTCTCTCACAGCTCCGGCGACCTCCTTGGTGTGGTGCGACCTCCTTGGTGTGGTGGTGCGTGGTGCTCTCTGTGAGTGCTGCTTTTTCTTTTTATTTTTCTGTCATGCTTTGCCCTCTGAGTGCTTCGTTTTCTGTAGCTGTGTAGCTGGCCTTTTCTGCCTCTCACTCACCACTCTTATCACTCTCTTTGATGGACTTTCATTTTTTTTTATTACTTTTGTTTCTTTCTAGAGTCTTCTTTTTGGAACCCACGTGAACCTTGCTTTTCTGTACTTGAGTTTTTCCTTTGGCCATATAAATATTATTAACATTTGTTTCTTTCCTGCAGTTTTTCCTTTGCCCGTATAAATATTATTAACATTTGTTTCTTTCCGAGAAAACTTTTCTCTCTCTCACTACTCTTAATAAAATTATAAATATTATTATTAATTAAACTAATTACTTTTTTAATTGTAATAAATTAAATAATTGAGTTTTATATATAAAAAGGAGGAAATATATTATTTTTAAATTAACTATTGTATAAAAATAAATATCTTTAAATTATATAATCTTTTTATGATTAGAAAATAACCTGATAAGAATATTTT
>PYAF01000715.1:83906-102171 GCA_007407185.1 Glycine tomentella | reverse complement strand
CCTAGCTCTTTTTTCGATACATCCGGGGTCCGATGTAACGCGTCGCTATGAAGGGAACGCCCCGACGAAATATCATAAAGGTTCATCACATAAGAATAGCTAACTTTTTATGGCCGGTTCGCAACTCCTGACGCCAACCCTCCTCCTTTATCCTGGCTTGGGACAGACCATGCATGCATACACACATAGGCGGAGTTATAACCTTATTAAATCACAAAGTAAAAATTTTGTAGGCTTGGTACACCCGCGGGTGATAAAATTATTAAGCATAATAGTGATAAAATTTGAATACAAATGTTATATTTTATGTCAAGAGGTTTTAACATAAAGCCGTCAAGACATGCATATCGGTACTTGAAACATCCATGCATCACGAGCTTCAAAACAATACATTTTTAACTTAATCGGAATACTAAAGCTATTTCACAATTTTCCTTCTTTATTTTTTTGCAAAATTTAATAAAACAGAAATATTAAAGGAATTGTGAGAAATTATAATAACTAACCAGTAACTAGAATTTTGGAGAACCGCACTCAGTCACTCACCTCCATATGACTCCTTCTTTGGGGCGTTGTTGGGCCGCTGCTCGGCGTCGGTGTCGGACCAGCCCGAGAAGCCGTCGAGTTCGGGCCCGGGCCCGGCCAACTCGGAGCCGACGCCGTCTTGCGCGGCGCGTAGAGGGCGAACTCGGTTGAGCTTGAAGTTGCGCATTCGCAGGTGAGGGGCATGTGGGAATTTAGGCGCGGCGAAGGCCAATCGGAGCTGTAGGGAGGTGGGGGAGCACCTGAGGGAAGCCATTTCGTTGCGGCGAGGGAGAGAGAGAGGTGAAGGGGATAAATGGAGGAGGGTATAACGAGGGTGTGGTGATTGTTGTGTAGTGTAGGGTGTAAGGGGTGAAACAGAATAACACCGTTGGATTGGATGTTGTCATTTTTTTATTTTCCCCCTTTGCTCTGTGTTGTGATGTGTTGTGTTTTTAACAGTAATGAATCAATTTCAACATCATCAACATTTTTAATTAAGTAAGATGGATAAATAAATTTAATAATAAAATAAAAATAATATAAAGAAAAAGAAAGAGAAAAAAAGTAAAAATAAAATAAAAATGATGAAAAATAAATTAAAATATAATGTAATGAAATTTTTTATTTATTTGATTTATTTATTTATTTATTTTGAATTTTTTTATTTATATAACAAGTATTTTCTATCGGATTATCAATAAATAAATAAAACTATTACTTTTCTGTCAAACAAAGTTAATAATTTACTCTTATTTTTATGTCAGAAAACCATTTGCATTTTCCTTTCCGCTTGCTCACTCTAAAACCCCATCGATACTAGGCAGAAGTGTGCGAGAGGAAGAACAATTTGAGGCAGCAAAATGGGAACATCAGTGCAAGTAACGCCACTGTGTGGAGTGTATAATGAGAACCCTCTCTCGTATTTGGTTTCCATTGATGGCTTCAACTTCCTCGTCGACTGTGGCTGGAACGACCACTTCGACCCTTCCCTCCTTCAACCCCTTGCCAGGTCTCTCTCTCTCTCTTGCATTTTAGGACCTACCCTTTATAGGGAGCAAAAAAAAAATTGAATTTTTGTATGTGGGTATCTTCGTTTCAAACCCCTCCTCGTTTGAGGCATTGGAACTAGAAAGAGACTTTTTTTCTTTTTCTTTTTTTTTGTGGGGTGGGGTTTATGAATGACAATGGAATTGAGGTTCTAGGCATGTTTCTGGTGAACTTTTTTTTTGTGCGTATCTTTGTTTCACCCCCGCCCTTCTTCATTGCTTCATAACAAAATGTGATTTTCAGCACGAGTATTGATTTCTATGAGGTATTTTCCTACATTCCCTGTTTGTTGTTGAGGCAGTAGAACTAGATAGAAGAAGAAAATTATAAATTTCTTTTTCTGGGGTGGAGTTATAAACTTATAATTGTGAATTTCAATGAAGCTTGTGTTTTAGCCTGTTAGGAATGTTCTGTTTTGTACCTTTGATTTCATATTGAGGTTGTGTGGCTGGCATGTAGGGTAGCATCAACCATAGATGCTGTTTTGCTTTCACATGCGGATACACTTCACCTTGGTGCCCTTCCATATGCCATGAAGCAGCTTGGACTCTCTGCCCCGGTTTATTCAACGGAGCCTGTCTACAGATTGGGCCTTCTCACTATGTATGACCAGTACCTCTCAAGAAAGGTGAAGTTCCATGCTGGTTTATTTGGTTTTGTTAGGAGGAATAAATTTTTGTGCTTGTTGGTTTATAGGATGTTGGATATCCCATATCCTTATCTGTGTGCTTGCCTTTTTAATGACTGGATAGAAATTGGAAAAAAAAAAAATGGGTGTTATATAACTGGATGGTTAGGTTGAGGTATCTTGTTCTTTTGTAGCAAGTGTCAGAGTTCGATCTGTTCACGCTGGATGATATTGATTCTGCTTTCCAGAGTGTAACGAGGCTAACATATTCTCAGAATCATCATTTCTCAGGTAGGCATTTGAACAATTGTTGTAATGTGATGCATTGAAGTGGTGGTACGCATTTTGTTTAACTTCACTCTTTGGCCTCCGTATTCTCTTTTCTTTCGTCCCACCGTTCTCTTTTTATATAATATAGGCTAGTTTTAAACCTTTATTTATTGAAATGAAATTAACAGCCATTAGGAAATCCAAAGTTCCCTGCAAACTGAAACCCTTTAACTGGGCAGCAGCTCTCTTTGAAGCCAAAAATGATCAATGTTGAAGCTGTTAGCGTTTTTTTTTATGTTTACCATGCTATATAGTGAAAATGTATTCTCTTGTCGCCTTTCATGATTATTTGATAAATAGAAAGGGCCCTGAATAATAACAACTTCACATATTGTCATTGTCTAGTGTCTAGAATTATTTGCATGAGCAATAGAAGATTTTTGTTAATGACTAGAAAAAAATGATTTGAAAGTTTAGTTGATTTGTGAATGCACCTTAATTTCAAATATTTTGGAGCATTGAATTGAAATAAATCTAGTAATCATGTGAATCCTCTAATTCATAGTATCCTGTTTAAAATTTTATTTTCAGAAAATAGACAGATTTTTGTAGTAAAAGTTTACTGATTTACACTATGTGAAGTATTATCCACATTGCAGAAGTTAGAATGATATAAATGTATACGGTGATTGATGATACAAAATTAAAGCATGCATTAGCAATTCATAAAATTAAAGCTTTTGATGTGAGACAAAAAATTGACAACACTTCTATGAAATAGGGCATCGTCACCCCAACCTCCCATGTAATCTTCTCATTTAATCTTTTAGAGTACCTATCTGATTCTGATATGCCTTCATGTTTCACTACTTAAAATCCCCTCATTTTGGTTGTGTTATTTTAATTGGCATTTTAATTTTTAACCACTTTAAGGCAAGGGAGAAGGAATCGTGATTGCACCTCATGTTGCTGGACATCTTTTGGGAGGTACTATTTGGAAAATTACAAAGGATGGTGAGGACGTCATATATGCTGTTGATTTTAATCATAGGAAAGAAAGGTAAATTGCCCATGGTTAAATTTATCTTATATATCCTTAGAGAGCAAAAAGGAAACTACTTATCAATCTAATTTTTATTAGGCATTTGAATGGAACTGTTCTAGGTTCTTTTGTGCGTCCAGCTGTTCTAATAACTGATGCTTACAATGCTTTGAACAATCAGCCTTACAGACGTCAAAATGACAAAGAATTTGGAGGTAATCATTTTAATCTTGTAATTGCAGCACTGTCACATAACTAAGATGGGTTTTCTCAGTTTTTGCTTCTCAATAGCTGTTAAGAGAAAACGGATATATTTTATGTTTAGTACATTCACTGATGAGCAAGCATATACTGTAATCTTAATCAAGATATGAAAAAATAACTGTTTAGGATTTATGTGCTTTGGTTATTCTGATCATATATTTTGTTGATTATTTAGATATTTTGAAGAAGACTCTAAGGGCAGGTGGCAATGTATTATTACCTGTTGACACTGTTGGACGAGTGTTGGAACTTATTCTGATGTTGGAATCGGTCAGTACAAGAAATGTGTTTATATTCTCTTTCTCCCTTTTTTCCCTACAGTATATGTGTGAGTTAATATCAGATCTTGTTTTTTGCAGTATTGGGCTGATGAAAACTTGAACTATCCTATATACTTTCTTACATATGTTGCATCCAGCACAATTGATTATGTGAAGAGTTTCCTTGAGTGGATGAGTGATACCATAGCAAAGTCTTTCGAAAAAACTCGTGAAAATATATTTCTTTTGAAGTAAGTGGTCTCATCCTTAACTTACAGTTGGAGTAAGATATTCATATGTCAATTGTTTATTTATGTTGTTTTGGTTCTCAGGAATGCTATTAACACCTACTTACTGTTGGCATGTTAAACCTATGATTACTTTGAATTTCTTGAGATATCTATAGGAAAGGTTTTGTTCAATAATGAGTGAAAATTGAAAAATGAACTTTCACGGTTTAAGTTAGCAAACAAATCAATAATATCTTGTTATGATTATGATTGCTAATGTTATCTTGTGTCTAAACTAGACTGCAATGCTTTTACCTGTAGGTATGTCACCCTTCTGATTAACAAGACTGAGCTTGACAATGCTCCAGATGGTCCAAAGGTTGAATAGTTTGTATTTTTCATCAGACCAACTTCCTTACCGACTCTGACACATGTACCTTTCATAGGTTGTTCTAGCATCTCTGGCAAGTTTGGAAGCAGGCTTTTCTCATGATATATTTGTTGAGTGGGCAAATGATGTAAAAAATCTTGTCCTTTTTACTGAAAGAGGCCAGGTATATTCTTAAGAAAAAATTATTTTTCCTTTCTGTCTTTCAGTATTCATGTGAATCACTATAAATTATAGCACACTTCTCTACATTAATATGCTAATTTATGAATGTCTTCTCTTTAAGTGTTGATGCCTCAGTTGCATTTGCATTTCGAATTTCAATATGAACATTGTATTAGCTTTTCCTGAGGCACCAAAGATTAAATGAGTGAGGGAAAGGATGTGCTTATGTTTGCAGTTGCTAGTTACTGTAGTCTTCTATAAAATATTCACCTTTGCATCTACTGATGACTTACTTTGATACTGGTCCTTGTGAATATAACATAATGTTGTTCATAAGTTGTTTCTAAAGTAATGTGGCATGGGCATTGATTTTTCTGTCGTTAAAATAGCACAGCTAATTCAAACTTTTGGAATGGAGCTTCTTCTGTTAGTGATTGGATAGTGCTTGAGTTTAATTCTTAGTCTTACCTACTTGTAAATTGTAATATACCTTGCCTTGTTCTCTTTCTCTCTCTCTCTCGTCTTTGCTAATATAACGCTTACTATTGGAGTATTGTAAAGGACCTGCAGTTATTCTACTGTATGTCTATGCTTCCTCTCCACCACTCCATTTTGGTGATGATTATGTGGATATATCAACCTATGATTTATGCCAAGTTTAGCTGGAAAAGGGGCAAGAGGTCCGAACTCTCCTCCCCAATCAGTTTGAAGACTCTTAATTTTGGCATTAAACTGAAGTTCTACCATAGCTTTGAACTGTTGAAAAATACTAAAAGTTTCAGATTTGCTCTTTTAAGAGATAAATCCAAGTGTATTTAGAGAAAACATAAACAAATGTTATGTAATACAAGTAGCCATTGGTAGAAATAACATGAGAGGGACCCCAAAGGTCTTTAAAAATCAACTCTTATAATATTCCCACCCAATAATCCTCTTGTCTTCATCTCACAGAAAATTTTCAACCACACAAACAGATACAAATGCTGCTAATTTTCCATCGTTTGTCTTTTGTTATTGTTGTGTGTTTTAAATTCTAGCTTAACATGTTGTATCTTCTCTCCTATCAGCCTTACAGAATATTGTTTCAAATTTATTTTCATAAAAATATGCTCTACGTTTGTGTTTATAATGCTTGATTTCTTTTTTTCATTTTTGAGCAATGAGAATGGAGAAAAGATCATTGGTCATGTAATATTTTTATCTATTACATATTTTCTTTAACTGCTTAAGTATGATGTTTGCTATCATTTGTTTCAACTGATCCTCATGTGTTTGGATACGTAGTTTGCCACACTAGCTCGTATGCTTCAAGCTGATCCACCTCCAAAAGCCGTCAAAGTCGTTGTGTCCAAGCGTGTGGCTTTGGTTGGGGAAGAGCTAATAGCCTATGAAGAAGAGCAAAATCGAATAAAAAAAGAAGCTTTCAAAGCAAGTCTTATGAAGGAGGAAGAATTGAAAACATCTCATGGGGCTGATAATAATACTAGTGATTCAATGGTCACTGATGCTGGCAATAATCATGTACCACCTGAAGGTATGAGTTGTATAAATTTATTACTGTTTTGTTAAATGTAATTAGGTAATCAGAGTTATCAATTTCAGATTCGTGTTATAGTTACCTTTTCTCCATAACTTTCTCATTTTGAGTTGTGTCGTGTATATTTGAAAATTTCTAAAATTATAGAACTGGACATTTGGTCTTCAACTGGTTTTGTGTCTTGAGAAGTACTGGACATTTTGAGTTTTAAAATAAAAGACTACCATTTCAACCACATCAAACAACATTGAATTGTCTTTGAAACATCCCTCATCTATTTATGAACTTTCTAATGTGACATTACTATTTAATATAAATCATGTCATATTTACATTAAAACATTATTTTTTTTTTCAAGATATGCATATTCACAGAAAAAACGATACTCCTGACCTGAGTTTTAAAATAAAATACTACCATTTCAACCACATCAAACAACATTGGATTGTCTTTGGAACATTATTCATCTTTTGATGAACTTTCTAATGTGACATCACTATTTAATTTGTATTTAATATAAATCATGTCATATTTACCTTAAATAAACAGATCAGGAATATGGGTTTGTCTGTGGATATGAATATCTTAGAATTTTTTTTCCATGTTTTATTAGTTTTTACAATTTTGATAAAGTTCCTTCACTAATTTGATTTGCACTTGCAGTGGCTGGTCCAAGAGGCGGAAGATACCGGGATATATTTATTGATGGATTTATTTCCCCTTTGACAAGTGTTGCTCCAATGTTTCCCTGTTATGAGAATACATCAGAGTGGGATGATTTTGGAGAGGTAATAAATCCAGATGATTATGTAATTAAGGATGAAGACATGGACCAGACAGCAATGCATGTAAGTTTCTTTTTTTAGAACATATACCTTTCATTTTTCAAAAAATCTACCTTACTGTTTATATCAGGTTTTTATTCTGAATTAGAACTTATAAGTTTCAATGGATGGAATATAAGGAATTTACTTATTCAAAAGTATGTTCGTACTTGCCAAACATAAAAGTCAATTATATTAATGGATTACAAAACAGAAGGAAACTTTATAATGGAAAAGCTATGATACAAGAATGTTAAGCTTTGTAACTTATTGTGGTTTATTTTGCATTTGGCTTGGTTACTTCTATGTTTTTAACTGTTCTTTCATTGACATTTGGATGACATGTAACAGATCCTGTTTCTAACTGAAATATTTTCTTACATGTCATTTAAGAGTTCTGTTTTAGAGGAATGGACAGTTTTACTGGCATCTATACTTTAACTCTATGTTATTAATAATAATCCTCGATTATCATTTTTCCTATTTTCTATCAGGGAGGTGATATAAATGGAAAACTAGATGAAGGTGCTGCAAGTTTGATACTTGATACAAAGCCATCAAAAGTTGTATCTGATGAAAGGACTGTAAGTAACAGTATTTATTTATTATATTTTAATGTTTCTGCTTCTTCTGAATAGTAAATTTATATAATTGTGTTTCAGAAATTGATTTGAGGAACCAAGGTTAATCTTTTTATTTGTTACCTTTTCCATTTTTGCACATTGAATGTCATTAAATTTCATGATTTTCCCAAATTTAAATCTATCTTGAAATTTTACAAAAGATGATATTATATCTGTTTTTGCTGCAGTCATAGTAATCCTGCTACTGAATTGTTCCTCAAACCTATTATTTATGTCTTTAGATACTGAATTGTGTTTGTCACAGGCATTAATTTGGGTTAAAGGTGCTGTTGATTATTTATTTTTTTCCTATAATAAATCAAGCAAAATATAGATGTAATTGGTTATAGCCAGATCTTTGGTTTCCTAATTCATGCTGTTTATCATGTATTAGGACACCATCGTTCTGCACCTTTTGTTGCTAGGTTGCATATACAACAGTACCACTTGTACTGAACTTAATATTATATATAATATATCTATACTTTTGCCTATCAAAATAAAAATAAAAATAGATGTAATTGGTTAGAGTTGGAACCACTTTCTTGTGTGCATTTTGAATTTTATCATGCACTTCAGCTCTTGTGATTCACCCCTCTTAATTTGGTTGCGAAACGCATCAGATAGGGAGCATTATTGTTGATGTGGAATCTTCTTTTAATTACTGATATACAGATGCATTTCTTGTGTTTCTAATATCTAGTGTTCATCAGTCTACTTGTATAAATCTTAAATCTGCTGAATTTACATATGATGATGTAAGGTGTTAACATTATTTTTGTCCAGGTGCAAGTCAGGTGTTCATTGGTTTACATGGATTTTGAAGGACGTTCAGATGGAAGATCCATTAAAAATATTCTATCTCATGTGGCTCCCTTGAAGCTGGTATGGATCTCATTGGTGCTTTTTAGTTAATTGAAGCACATCATTATATCTTCTGTTAATTATATTTGGATGTTCATGATTTTTCAAATGGAACAGCTTCAATTAGGTAGTTCATCTTGCCACCTTTTAATACCATGGTATCTTGAACAAAGCAATACTTTGACCAGGGCTACCTTTGAGTGGTGGCAAGGAATTTGGATATTAGCTTGTTAGTGTTATGTTGGATAGGTAAAGGAGCTGGAAAATATATGTAAATTGTGGGTTTACTTTTTTTTTTTTTTTGCTCAGCAAAAATATATATGTATTATATAAAAGAGAGAAATACAAGTATAAAATGAAAATATACAGCCTATCAGACAAAACAGACCATAAACCACGGCTATCTAATACAAGCAGGGACCTGGATTAGATAGCCTAAGATCTGGCTGAAGATAGGTCCAAAACCCCAACAGATAATTATCTGTTATCTATTACACCCTCCCTAGAGAACTAAAGCCCTCCTTAATATTACTAGACCAAAAGTGGAAAGGAATAGAAAATCCTTTCTCAAGAGTAGAAAGCCATGACCAGCAGAAAAATACTGCATTTTCCATCAACTTTTGACCATCAAAACAACCATTTTGGAATACTATTTGATTCCTATAGTTCCAGATGCACCAAGATAGAGCTAACCACCAGGTCTGCCATCTACTTGATGGGTTTTTGTCGGTGGGAAAGCTGAATAAACTCGAGGCTGTTGTAATGTTTGGAGGGCTAGGTATCAAAGGAAATTTCATGGTTTGAGGTTGAACAGTTTTGAGACAAGTGCGAAGAACAATCAAATAGGAGTTTATTTCCAACGTAGCCCAGATTCCATTGATTGCCTTCTAAAAACCTTGAATTTGAGTCTCCCTTTTTGGCCATAGGTGAGTCATCCAACTCCCTTTGTTACACTTAACCTTCAGAACTTCAATCCATAGCTGTCCATAGATGAAATTTACCGTTAATATTATTAGTATAAATGTTAAAACTTAAAACCAATTCTTAAATGTCTTTGCTTGTTGGTGGTGTCATTTCATACATGCCAGTTTCTCTTATGTATAAAAACATGTAAAACAGAGAAAACAGAGTATATTAGGGGTTCAGATGGCTGTGTTCAATGTCAATCACAATATGGCTGTGTACTGTAGATTAAACGGAAGAGGCTTCTCTTTAAGGCATGATTGTATATTATCATCCCTTGATCATGGGAAACTCGCGGCTGTGTGAGAAAATCACGTAGCTACCTGAGGTTAGCCACATGGACATCTGAATGCCACTGAAGCAAACCTCAAAGGCTGCTGCACGATTTTCTGTGGAAGCATTATAACTTTTATGATTGCATTTTTCTAATGGCTTCACAGTGTTTAGCATTATAACTTTTATGGGCCAGCTGACTCTGATTAATGAATACATAATGATTTTTCCAAAAGGTTTTGGTGCATGGTTCAGCTGAAGCTACAGAGCATCTGAAGCAGCACTGCCTGAAGCATGTTTGTCCTCATGTTTATGCTCCCCAAATTGAAGAGACAATTGATGTCACCTCTGATTTATGTGCTTACAAGGTACAATGATGTCAAATTTCATACATTTCTGAAAAGGCTTTGCAAGATGTCAAAATTAATCATGTTATGCTTTTCTGAGTGTAGGTTCAACTGTCCGAGAAGCTCATGAGTAATGTACTCTTCAAAAAGGTGAAAAATAGATGGCTGAACGAACTGTTCATTTTATATACTTGCATGTTATTTATCATGTTGAATAGCAACAACAACCAAACTTATCCCACTAGGGTGGGGAATTCATAATTTTGAATAATGAATATAAATTCAACTGCAGCTAGGAGATTATGAATTAGCTTGGGTTGATGCTGTAGTAGGGAAGACAGAAAATGACTCGCTTTCGCT
Organism: Glycine tomentella; assembly: GCA_007407185.1. Lineage (NCBI taxonomy): Eukaryota > Viridiplantae > Streptophyta > Magnoliopsida > Fabales > Fabaceae > Glycine > Glycine tomentella. The sequence continues at coordinate 91,561 of PYAF01000715.1, read as the reverse complement.
GCTCCCTGTTTCTGGAGCCGCTCCTCCACATAAATCTGTTTTTGTTGGTGATTTGAAATTGGCGGATATCAAACAGTTTCTCTCCAGCAAGGGTGTTCAGGTACTTGTTCAGTTATAGTCACCGTTCTTCCTGGCTCTGATTGTCTCTTGGCAAATGAAGCCACTTGATTTCCGAAGTAGATAGCTGACCATTGTACTCCTTAACTGATAATGTTGAAGCTGATGAAAATTGTTGAAAATGCTGTTTTCCATGTGTTCTTTAATCAAAACTTGAGTGAAAAAATTAGTGGAATGCTGATTTTCTACTTTATGAGAATATGTATCATAACATAATTAACTTTATAGGTGGAATTTGCTGGTGGGGCTTTGCGTTGTGGTGAATATGTAACTCTACGGAAAGTTGGGGATGCAAGTCAGAAGGCAAGTGCTTCTTCTGAACATTTGTTAATTTTGCACATGAAATTGATTTTTTAATACAGACAAGACCGTCCAGGTTTTGTAACAACATTCTGATCTATTAAAATGATTTCTTTTTCTGATAGGGTGGTGGTTCTGGTGCTCAGCAAATAGTTATTGAGGGTCCTCTGTGTGAAGATTACTATAAAATTCGTGACTATCTGTATTCACAGTTTTATTTGCTTTAGATTTGGTTGGAGTAGTGCAATGGCTAATCATGAACTTCTTTCCTTCTCTACGCTGTTCTGTGTGACCTGGTTTTCTTATAAGGTAGAGAATGCAAAATTGCCTTGGTAAATATATGCTTATAAGGATTCAAGACTAAATAGGTCCGAGTAGCAGTGCTGGGACAGTTGCAAAATGGGTTAATTTGGGTTGCCATTTGAACAAGATTCACAGGGGCTTTCACTTCGATGTTTTCAATGAAGAATCGTGTTGCATCATTTTTGTGGAGTCTTTGTGCCTCTAAAGGTGGATGTGAACTTGAAGTGTGTTTAATCTTTGTAGAATTATAGAAAAGGAAATGTAATTTGTTCTTGTGTAGGCTTCATTTGAAAGGGTATTCATGTCTGTCCGTTGTCATCTATCTCCACATGCAGTTTCCACATTAAAGGTGAAATTAGACTGACAAAATGAATCTGTGTAGGGATTATCCTTTTTAATTTGGCTAATATAATTGAACAGAACAATCTAGTTGTTCTATTATTTTTAATGTCTCTACTTTTGTTCTGAACTTTGGTTTATTTGTTCAATGTCATGCTGTGTGACAAGAAAAATATACTTATTGTACAATGTCTAGTAACTCTAACCGAATATTTTTGCTCCTTTGAATTAGTTTGTAGAAATATTTTTTGTTGGTCTGAGTCAAAGTTTCCTTAGACACTTGTTGTTCAGCCAAATGCCAAGACATCTACTCTTTAAATCTTTAAATTTAGGGTAAATAATTTTTACTCTAGTTTAAAGAGCAAACATCATGGAATTCAACTAATCGTAAATTTTTATGGATGATAATTTTATCTAATTAGAATTTTGTTATCTAATTGGATATTATGTATGATAATTTTGTTAAATTTTTTAATGATTATCTTGAAAGGTTATGAAATTATGATGTTTTATTGGCTAACTGTAAAAAAATTTCATGCATACAAATTACACTTTTTTTAATAAACAAAGAATGGTAATGCACTGTTAAAGTAGTCCAAATGAGTTGACTTGCTGATCTCAGATTGATGTTGAAAAAATTTAACGGTTAGAATCATTTTGTCCTCAATTTGTTAAAATTGATGCTAAATTACACATTCTGGCTGCAAATTAACTATTCCCGCAACACTATCTCTACATTTTTAAACGTCATAAACAACACAGCTTAATGTTGGTTGATAGTAATTATAAAAACTTGTACTTTAAATCCAAAAGTACGTTTCTTGCAATTTGCACATATATGAAACTTTTTTCTTTCTTTTTTTTTTGATAAAAAGCTATTACTTTATAAATAAAAAAGGGAGAGACAACCAAAAGGATATTTTTTTTTCTTTTATTATCATTTTGGGATCAATTTCAAATTAATACCCAAAAGAGGATAAGTCGTAACATTTGTTACGATTTGTAATTTTTTTATTTTTTTTAATTGAAGTCATAAAATTATTTTACGACTTCAATTAAATTTTTTTATAAAATTTATGACTTTAAAATTGTAGGAATATATAAAAAATATTAAATAAAACTAAAAAAAAGTAAAAATATATTTATTTATTAAATAATTAAATTAAAAAATTAATTATAATTAAAAATAAAAAAAAATAGCCCTTTTGTTTGTTTCCCGAAAAAAAGCTATTACTTATAACTACAAGAACCTAAATAATTGAATACAAGCCAAACTATATACAACCTTTCCAATCTCCTGAGCTCTCACAAGAGCTCCCAGAAGAATGGGCAGTATATCATGCACCACAAGCCTGATTATGTTGCCGCCTGATGATCTTGAGATGTCCATGCACTCCTGCAGGTCTGCATCACAGGCTATCAAAACCCATTCATGATCATCATCCAGATACTTGATATCAAATGTTCCCACTTCTAGTTTCAATCTTTTGGCAATTTCCTCTTTCAATTCCACAATACCACAGTCCATAGAGACCTTAAACCTGATGATATCTTTTTTATATGTTGCCTTAATAGTCACACTGTCCACCTCTTTCCTAATTGCAAAAGGTGTCATAGTTTTATTAAGGGTATCCATGTGTTGCATTTGAGGCAAATCAGAAAATTGAGGATTCATCTTGTAAGCTTCTGGAACCTGATCCTCCAAAACAGCATCTGTTGAAGTTGAAGGGCATAGATTTCTCAAGTCTATAGAATTACCAGCACCCTCAAGTAGCTGTCCTCCAAATGGTTCTTGAGGTTCTGTTGTTTCCAAAATGTGAGGCATAGGGTATGCAGTTGCACGGTTTGGTGTACTAGTTGAGTGCAGTGTTGTTGACCCCAGTGATCCTCTTAACACAAGACATTGCTCACTGTTGCCTGCTACAAATATATCTTTTGGAGGTGAGATTTCATTTGGGGGACTACCGTGGCATGAACCATGAGGACTAGGATTTCCACTGCTTTCACTTGAGCCACTCCCAGTTCTAAACTTGTTTGTGCCTTTAGTGCCAATCTCCCTGAATGGACACTCGTTTATCATTAATCACTTTCTCAGGACTTTGTGTCCTTGCTTTAAGTCCTAGGATTTGATCTTCCATCGCAACCTGTCTTTTTGTTTCTGATGCTCCAGAAGCATCAAAATCATTTTCGTTGATCTTAGGTTCCGATGGCCTAATGGTCAATGAGGTTTGGAGGTTGAACTTGTTTGAAGTGGAAGGCTCAGAAAACGAACCAGCTGCAATGGGAAGTGAACCAGCACTTAGAGAATTCAAACCAAATGCTCCTTCGGCACCATGGACCGATTCAATAGCACACTTGAGCTTGGACAGGGAACGGTTAACCTTTTTTATCTTTCGAGATGGCCAACTTGATATCCCATGCTGCCTACAGATGCGCTTCATTGTAGTAGGGCAAACTGTACAGCAAAAATATATCCAAGAATAGCATGTATAAGCTGCTACTAATAAAAATGAAACTAGTAATAGATAATGACCAATTTTGTGTTTTCTGATGATTAATATATTCTTTTATACCCATATGTTTCTAAAAAAGTAGCAAACTTAGATATGATAAGAGCAGCATTGTTGGTAGTTACTATATTTTATGAACACTTTATTGCAGTAGAGCAAACTAGCACCTTGATAGATAACGACAAAAAACATTTCATTTAACTGTTAAATCAGAGAATGAAACATAGCATACCACCAAGGCTCTTTGCAGCATCCTTAAGGCTTCCTGTGAAGTAATGTTGCAAAACATCAAGACTAATTGATTTCTCAGCTTTTCCACGTTTTCTATCTGAGGGTTTCTTTTTGGTTTTGATCTCTAAGGAAGTGTTCTTATCAATGGGTCCGCCTGCATTATCACCAAGACTCCCTCCATTATTTATTCCATCCAAGTATGCCATTATTTTCGGCTCTGATGGCTCCAGTGGCACCCCCTCCCCCATATTTGGTGAGGCATGTCTAGGTGGTGGCTTAGAAGGTTGTATAATTGGAATGGACTTAAACCTCAAATGAACTCTTTCATTTGTTGCGTCTACAATTTCAATTGAAGCACTCTCCTCAAGTTCAACACCAGAAGCAATCTTAAGACTCTGAAAATGTGGCTTCATTGTAGCCAATATAGATCCCAACAATCTTTTTTGTTCATTAAAGTCTGTGATCCCAGGAGGCAGAAAAAACTCAAGTACATAATCATCATTTCCTGCATGAGAGCTTTGTAAGCATACTGCAAAACAGCTGGTTAAATGAAACATGAGAGCATAATGTACTAAGGGATATTCAGTTTTGCAGAACTGGGTAATGTTTCCACAGAAGCACATGTTGTGGGAGAAAAATGCCCTCCCAGCAACTCCTTGACCTTGTTGTAGGTGATGCTCAACACAGGCCTCATGGAAACCCCATTTATGAATATCTATTACATAGAATGCTACCTCAGTTATAGACATGCAAACTTGCTCCATGCAACAACCATCAAAACTTGAGTAACTTGCTCCGATGCTTACATGGAACCCATGTTTGTGCCAGAGGCAAACTATGAGTTTCACACACAACTGTCAGCATCTCTCCAAAATCTCGGCTAATGCATACTGACGGTCTTCATTACAAATCTGGTTTAAAAGAATTGCCAAGTTAAATCTGTGACAAAAGAGGGGTACGATAGAAGTCACAGAACAACATATATATCTTATCTTTTGAGAAAATAAACAAGATAGGGATGCATCATGCATGATAGTAGAAAACTACCTGATTGTATGGATGCTCCAAAATTTCTGAACTCCTCAACTTTACTGCCTGTAAGGAAACTGACAGCAGGTAACTCAGGAGTGTAAAAAAAATGTTTGCAATCAGATACATTCTCCAACATGTTAGTAACCAGAGTCCAATAATCTCATGGCAGTTACCTTTGTCAAGATCAATCTTTAAGGATATATTAATATAGCAATACATATGATAATAAATACCTTCCAACTATCACATCGAACTCACCAAACATGAGCAAAGCAAGCAACTTACAATAAATAATACAGTTCAAAAGAAATCCAAACCTCAAGGGCTTTGCAGAGTTCATGAACTTACATTTCAAATCAAATTATTTTTTTTTAATTAACTATCCAATTAAACATTTTTTTAACTATTTAATCAATACTTAATTTTTAATCAATTTTGAATATAATGAAATATTTATAATTCATCATTAAAACAACATTTCATTAATTAAAATAATTTTTAACATAACTCAAAATTAAGAATTTGAAACATGTTTTTTTCTTTAATTATAATTTAAGTTTTTGTTATTAGCAAAATATTTTTTCTTAAAAATTTTAATTTGTATTTTAAATGTTTTATATTTACTAGTAAAAGTAAGTCTGATATTTTGACTCAAAACTGTGAGTGAAATTTTGAGATATGTTTTTTTTTTATGTAAATGAAACCTATCACAAAATTTAGTTTAAGGATATAAAAAAAAAAAATCAGTTTGTTCAACATCATAGAAATTCCACAAAATACAATATATGATGGTCCATGTAATACTGAATCACACAATGCATCCAAATAATCAGTAGTTTTTTTTTAATGACGGATAATGTTTTCTTACGTTGCAACCAAAGCATTATTTTATGGCTGGTTTTCACATTCAAAAGGTACAAAGAAGAATAAATAACAAAAATTGATTCAGATATGGAAATTCTTGTTTGATTATCAACGTCAAAATACATTTTTTTTATGGTTAATTTAATGGGTCATTAGTGACATTAGTGATTTTGTTTATTCGAAAATAAGTTGCTTAATTGCTTAATTTGAAATAAACAATTGCCCTCGTCACCAAATCTGTCCGAAAGCATAATTTAATTAATTGACTAATTTGTTTATTAAAAAATTGCTGTCATTACCTGTTTCAACGCCCCCCCCCCCCCCCCCCCCCCCCCCCCCCTCCCTCCCAAAAAAAAAGAAGAAAAAAAATCCTCGACACAAAATAAATATAAAAAATGGATAGGAAAAACATATATACAATATATATGTGTATATATATATATATTATATACTTTTACTTGCTTAGTTTTATTTAAAATTCCAGAATAATTTTTTATGTCTAATCTTCATCTAAACAGTTATTTGAAAGTTATATTTATAATGAACTCTATTAGTTGTGAGTGTAAAAATGTTTTTATCTAATGAATATATAGAAACTAATTAACCTCCTTTTTTATGTTGTAAAAAAAAACTCTTTGATTATCGAATTATTGTAATTATTTAAAGGGCACTTAGTGCTCTAATAGTCTAATTAATTTGATGGCCTTTTTTTTATGGTGACACTGAAAAATTACAAGCTTCGTACAGTTTGAGAGAATGAAAGTGCTTAATTTGTAATTTTGGTTGCCATGCTTGTGTGTATCCACATGAAAAATTGACGTGAGTGTACGTTGGGTGGTGTGGGGAGCAAAAATTAGTGTCCAACGAGCAGCGATAATCAATCTAAAACATTAATTGGAGTTTGTGTCATAGATTGTATTGAGTAAGTGCATGATAGTGAGAGAAGTCTCTAATATATTTCTTTTTCTTTTTGGAAGTCTGTGTTTCTAATATGAAGTTAAGGATGATAACAAAAGCAGAAAAAACCATGTTTGCGGATATCTTGCTATGAATTTAAAAGTAATAATTTAATGAATATTTGCAGGTGAAATAAATTATTTTTTTCTCTACTTTTTCTCAGATAATAAGGTACTAATATTTGTGAGTTATTGCAATTTGAAATCATTTAAATATCGCTAATTATATGTAAAATAATACTTTTTTTTGTTTTTTTAGTATCAATATATTTTTTAAAATTATTTACTTCTAGTGTAAATATATGTTTCAAATTATTAATTTAATTTAAGTTTTATTTTTAATAAATAATCATGAACATTTGTGGACAATTGTTAATATTCATTCATAAAATCTGTAATTACCAGATTAACAAATTTATACGGGACATGTTCTCACTGATCAATGGGAATGGGACATGATGAAGGAAGCTATTGTCTGTGTTTGACCATTCCATTGTCATCTCTAGTGGAAGCAATGGTGTTTTTCCCATTAATTCTGCATCATTGTTGAAGGAGAAGACAACAGAAGCATGAAAATGTCAAAATAAACATTTTTTTTTTACCAAGAGTTATGGTGTTAGTGCTACCTTGGTTAATTGTGTTAACGAAAATGATGAAGAGGCTAGGATTAACATAGATTTTAAAAAGAAAAGATAAATGACTAATTTGGGATTAAATAAATATAAGGGATAAAAAAAATTATTAGTTTTCAAAATAGATGTCATGATTTACATGGATTTTTAAAAGTAGAATGAAAAAAAAAATTTACCTCCATGTTTATTACTTGTTTATTTTAGAAAAAAATTTATTCTTATTTTATCTATTTTTTTAAATTAAGACAATATTAATTATTTTCAATTATGTTTTTATTTCTATTTAATTGTTAAATATTACTTATATATATTTAATGATAATCTAGGAGGTTTAAAATCATTTTAATATAAATGAAGATATTAATCATATT